>PVLD010002132.1:0-175008 GCA_004027595.1 Dinomys branickii
GATCTTTTGTATTTCTTTTGGATCTGTAGTGACTTCATCCTTTTCATTCCTTATTGCATGAATTTGAGATCTTTCCCTTCTTTTTTTGATAAGGTTGGCTAGGGGTTTATCAATTTTATTTATTCTTTTGAAGAACCAACTCTTTGATTCACTAATTTTTTGTAGAGTTTTCTTCATCTCAATTGCATTAATTTCTGCCGTGAGTTTTATAATCTCCTCCTTTCTTTGGGCTCTTGGTTTGGCTTGTTGCTCTTTTTCTAAGTGTTTGAGGTGTATCATTAGGTTATTTATTTGCTCTCTTTCTATTTTCTTTGTATGTGGGTTCATTGCTATAAATTTCCCTCTGAGGACTGCTTTCATTGCATCCTACAGATTCCGGTAGGTTGTACTTGCGTTTTCATTTATTTGTAGGTAGTTTTAAATTTCTTCTTTAACTTCTTGTGTGACCCATTCATTATTCAGGAGGTTGTTGTCTAATAATTTCCAAGTGTTTATGTGGGTTTTGGAGTTCTCTTTGTTATTAATTTCCAATTTCATTGCACTGTGGTCAGATAATATGCATGGGATAATTTCAATTCTTTTGCATTTAGGTAGATAAGCTCTATGGGCTAGAGTGTGGTCTATTTTAGAGAAGACCCATGTGCAGCTGAGAAAAATGTGTATTCTGAAGTTGTGGGGTGGAACACTCTGTATACATCTACTAAGTTCATTTGTTCACACTTTTGGTTCAGGTCTGTTATTTCTTTGCTGAGTTTCTGTCCAGTTGACCTGTCTCTTTGCATCAGAGGGGTGTTTAGGTGCTCAGGTGAACTTTTAAATGTGTAAATTCATGCTTCATAGAAATCATGCTGCAAAAATATCACCCTTTTGAAATGTATTAAGATCTTTTTAGCTGAGCATGGCGGTGCCTGCTTGTAATCCCAGCACTCAGGAAGCTGAGGCAGAAGGATTGCTATGATTTCCAGGGCAGCCGGGGCTACACAGTGAGTTTAAGGCCATTCTGAACTACATAATGAGACCCTGTCAAAAAAAAAAAGCTAAACAAAACAAAACAAAAACAATAGCCAAAACAACAACAACAGCAACAATAACAATAGTTAACTTTTTAAAAACTGTTTCTTTTACAGCATCTAAACCGCAGCTAAAATGATCTCAAAAGATTGTCTTGGGTGAAGACTTTGAGCGGTCTGGTGGAGAGACCTCTCTTTATAAATGAGAACAGTGAAGTCCAGAAAGATGAAGGATCAGACAAAGCACGTTTGCACACTGAAAAGCCTTGTAGACACGTGGATCTCATTACTTGCCTGACCTTGTCCAATAGGGAACATGTGACAAGGGTGCTAATTTGAGAGTCCCTAACAGCACAGTGCGCTGGTTTCTTGGCAGACCTGTCCAGATGGTTGGGGTAGTGATTAAGTGCCAAAGAGCTCTGCATATTCCACAGCTGGGTCTGTTTCAACCTTCTCTTTGAGGATGAGCCAAAGTCCTAGGAATGAATGATGCTGGGAAGCAATGCCTAGTATAGGCATGTGATACATTTCCAGTGTGATGTTACTAGCTTGCTGGAGTCAGGCAGGGAGGAAGCTCCAGGAAGTCTAGCCTGGCTTCAAGGCATGGAGACATTTCCAGCTTTGGAGTGAATTACATATATAGGCTACCTCAGGATCCCAAGGTGCTGAACGTCCTGCACTGAGCTAATGCAACCTAAGCACTCATCAAGGCCAAGGGCTCCTCTGAGTAAACAGGACAGAATGTCTCTCGTCACTCCGGGGGCTGCCCAGCTGAGCATCTGGAAATCTGGCTGTTAATAGCTACTAACAGGAACAGGACAAAAACAACAGTAATTTTAGCTATTGATGAGTAAGTTTTTCCTGTTTACCTAAGAGAAGAAATTTTAGAACTCAAGGGAATGAAGACAACATATCCCTGAAAAGTTGTAAGTGAATAAAATATCTAGACACAAGTTTATGTTGTATGTGTTCTTGGGAGGTTGCTGTTGGAAGGAAAGCTGCAAGGAATTGCCCAGGAATGTATATCACTGTCCCCCTGATGTACTACTCTTCTTCCTGTCACCGAAAAAAAATACCTGAGATAAACACAAAGAGGGGAGGTTTGTCTTGGTTCAGGGTTCATATTTCTGGTTGGCTTGGTGCTTTTGTGCCTGTGGCAGCATGGTACATCCTGGCAGAGACATATGGCAAAAAATGTCTTTACCTCATGGCAACTAGAAAGCAAAGGGAGGTAGAGGAAGAAGGTAGGGTCCAAGTATCTCCTCAAGGGCACACCTCCAAAACCTCACTTCCTCCCATTATGCCTCACTTCCTAGATGGTCCAGTATCTCTCAATAGCACCAAAGGCAGGGACCAACCCTTTAACACAGAAGCTTTTGAGGGATGTTTCAGAGCTAAGTTTTAGCACTTGATTCATTCCTCTCTCAAGTTTGGACTTTCCTTCTTCATTTCCTAGAAACAACACAGATCCTGTCTCAGTTCAAATGTGATCATGAGGTGCCAGGGACCACAGCTAGGAAGGCATAGCCAGGAAGGGCCATGGCTCCTGGGTACACACACATAGAGGTGAGGGAAACAGATTCATTCTTGACAAAACTTGCACTGAACACCTGTTCTATTCCTTCGCAAACTTAATCTGCTTGGCCTGAAAGGCATATCTCTTGTGGGCTGCTTGTCCTGGAACAAGGCTGAAACTTTCTTTTATACCCATGTGTGGAAGCAATTAGTTCTGTTCCCTGAATACACTGTGTTCTCTCTTCCTGGGACAAGACAGAGGGCACAGGCATGATTTGCTGGAATGATGCACAGCCTGGTGACCTGCTTGACTAACAAGATGTGAGTGGACACAGCACTTCTGGATGGAAACATTTAAGTGTGTGATTTACTGTCTTCTCTTTTTCCCTTTGCTGCGGCCCTCTGTACAGTTCCAGATAAGGAAACTTTATTATCCCAGTCCTAGAGTGAGGGTGACACAGCATGATCCCCAGATTGGCGTTGGTGTTGGTGCTGTTTGGGACGGCTGTGTGGTGGCAGCAATGGTGTGTGCGCACACATGTGCACACAGGAGTGTGCAGAAGCACAAGGTAAATGTTCTTTTAAGTATTGAGGGTTTAGAGGTGTTTGTCCCCCAGCATAACCTAGCCAAGGTATATTTGTTCAAGAAAATCTCTTAGAGATGTCCAGTGTATAAAAAAAATATTGGTATTCTGCGTAAAGCAGAGAAGGCCACTCTTTTTGAGAGATTGCTTATTCCTTGTTTTTAAATCTCATTTTCCATTATTCCCTCAAAAAGTGTCGGGCGATGACAGCAAAAAAAAAAAAAAAAAAAGAATTCTTTGTGGGAAAGGTATGTAGCACTTGGAGTTAGTAACAGGTATTTAGAATATTATATCTCTAATACAAGTCTCCTCTCTTGAGACTGCATTCTCCGTGGGATGCCAGCATCTGCCTTATGCACTGCTGTAATGGCAGGACCCAGCACCGGGCCAGGCACACAACAGGCACACCGCAGGCAAACCTGTATTGCTGTAGATGTGGCCAGTGGTTTAGCATAATGCTAACGTGAGACAGGTCTGGGTTTCTATTGTTACAGTTATAAGCTGACTATATAATCATACTCCAAGATGTTTCTGTGAAGGTACACAGCATAGGGCTGTCACTAAGTTGTTTGAATTGTGTCTCCCCACCCTCAACCCTCATCAGCAAGCAGTAAGTTGAAATCCTAACCCAAGTACCTGCGACCTTATTTAGAACTAGGGTCTTTGCACAGTGATCAAGTCAGCACAAGGTTAATAGAGTGCACCCTGATTCAAAGAGAAAAGGGAAGACAAGACACGAGGAGATGACCATGTGATGACGGAGGCAGAGATTGGAGCGATGCTGTGTAAGGCAAGGAATGCTAAGAATTACCAGAAGACAGTGGAAGAGAGGAGAGACAGAGGATTCTTCCTTCTGCGTTTTGGAGAAAGTGTGGTCCTACTGAGACCTTGACTTCAGACCTCTAGCCTGTAGAACTTTGATATAGTACATTTCTGTCACTTCATTCCACCCAGTTTGTGGTAATTTGTTATAGCAACCTGAGGAAGTTAATATGCCAATTGTCCGATTTTTGTGTAGCAGCCATGATAGTGGGCATCGTGATTCTCTCTGTGCATTTCAAAGTCTATTGGAATTTCATTAGGGCAAGTGCAGGCAGTTTCCTCCATCCAACAAAAGTCTGTAAATTACATCACTATCTCTAGTTTCCATCAGGAGCCAAAAAAAAAATTCTTCTGGACTTTAGAATTCAGTTACATGAGAGAGAAAGAAAAACAAAGATAATGTTCATTTAAAAGAATGTTATTTCTTGAAAAAAAGACTCTTAACTCTTATCTCTGTCTGCAGAAGAGTGACCCTCAGAAATTTCCTAAAATAGAATTAGAAAAGAGGAAAAAAAAAACCCAGACCCACTGAAATAGACAACATTCATTTAGGCTTCTTGGCACCAAGTGCAACACAGAAGGAGGACTTAATTAAAACAGGGTCACTGACATTAGGCAAATCACTGCAGCAGGCTCAGGAGGAGGGAAACACACTTTCAACTCTGTAACAAAGGCTCACTGTTGCCGAGGAAAGTGCCATTCCACACATTTTTGGCAGGAAGGGAACCTGTCCTCTGAAAACCTGTGCCATAGGCTATTTTTAAAAGCCCAGCGGTCACCCAAAGTCAGTAGTAGGGCAGGAGGCAGTAAGTCTAAGAATCCCAGGAAGTAGATCTAAGAAATCCTCCAGGGCTCTGTGGGCCATGTACCTTGACAGGCAGAGCCTGGAGTGAGTGCAGTGAGGTCCCTGACCATCCTTCAGAGAACTTAAAAAACTGCACACTGTATACTGGTCTGTGAAAATGTTCTCACAGTGGTGTGATTAAAGTGGGAGACTGGATGGCCATAGATAACTCAAGGCATTGTTAGTGGCTGGTACTCATCCCTTTCGGTTTTATTTTCCCTCTTGTGGGACGTTTGATTAGCAATACACACCGAAGCACCAGAGCTAATGCAGCATAGCCCATCCTGTTTTTACTTTGTTTCCCTCTGAGGTGGGATGTTACAAAGAGAGTGGGGTTGTGCTTTCTTCCTGCCCAGTGGAGGTTTCCTTTCCTTCCGACTTTCCCAGATAGTAGTGTATATGAAGTGTCCATGTCTTTAGAGTGACTTTTAAAGGTATGGACAGTGCTGTCTGTCCACATGATGCCATCAGTAGGACCTTGGAGTGAGCAGCGTTTTCTAGATTTCACATGCTTTACATTAACAATTGCCTGGATCCTGCACAGGCTTCGTGATTCTGGTTTGTGCCAGGCATTGAAATGGGCACATGGGACACAAGGGTGACTATGACTTTGTTTCCTATCTACAAGGCTATACTTTCAGGGATCATTTCTATAGTATGTTTCCTATCTACAATGGTTTTCCAACTTGGGAAGCCTAGAAAAATTACAGTACAACTGGACATAACAGAGACATTGGAGGGCTGAGAAGAACCATGAAATAAGTGACCTAGAAAGGCTAAATCAGAGTGAGAGAGTGCCAAAACGAGGCCCAGAGAGTCCTCGGCTTTCCCTTTCCCCTGCCTCCCCCCTGCTGCTGTGTAATGGTTTTCCTCCCAAGTGGACTTGAAACATCATTAAGGTAGGGACCATTGCCTTCACTTCCATTAACATGCACAGGTTCCCTAATGCAGTTCCATAATTATAATATCTACTTCAGGAAGAGATTTTGGTAGATGATTAGTTCCTTTACTTCCCTTAAGGGAGCAGTTAGGACAGGGCAGTAGGAGGTGTCCTTTACTTCCCTTAAGGGAGCAGTTAGGACAGGGCAGTAGGAGGTGTCCTTTACTTCCCTTAAGGGAGCAGTTAGGACAGGGCAGTGGGAGGTGTCCACATCTGTATCTGGCCATGTGCATTTGGTGAGGTTAGTAGAGCTCTCTGCCCTTGTTTTCCCTTTTGGAAAATAAAAGAGTTAGATCAGAAAACTTCCAATACTCTACAATTCTATGATTATTACCTAGAAAGGCTCACAAATATTCCAGACTCATTGCAAGAATCCGTGCTTGGAGGTAGACAGACTTTGGTTCAAATCCTAGATCCAACCCCTGTTCACTGTGGTGCCTTATCTAACTGGGAATCTCGGTTGTGGTTGCTCAGCACTCAAATGCAGCCATAATCATTAGCTGCATCTCACTTAAACTGGCGTGAGCACACATGTGTACATGCACATCAGCCACAGAGTAGCCTCTTTGTGTTGAAACTTTGGAAATATTTGCTAAAGGAATGAATATCAGCTCTCCTCCAAGAAACACCAAATTTCATACCATGGTTCACGGATGGGGCAACTACATATTCTGGTTTCCCTGTGTCTTGATGCAATTATTTGTTTTCCTTTGGACTTTTAAAAATTTGTTGATTTGAAGATCTAGTGTATTAAGTTCAACACTAAAATATTTATTGGGCTCTAGCCATGCAAAGTCAACCTTGTTCTTTTGGTGGCATTGTTCGAATCCCTTCTTTGTGTAGTTATTAAATCTTAGTAACAACAAAAGCCATATGCAAGGCCATTCGGAGTAGTTTGCCCTCCATACATTTTTGGTACATCTAAATATACTGTTTGTCAACCTTTGCAGTTAGTTTTGAACACAAAGGATTTAGCCTTAAAAGTGTTGGACAAGAAAATCTTAGGCTTGGTGTTGGCCCCTTGGGGATCTAATCTTTGGCCTCAGGTAAGTAATATCATTATTGTCTTAGCTGTCAAATGTAAAACATAGGAAAAATAAAATCACCAGGCCTAGGTGTGTAGCTCAGTGGTAGATCACTTGCCTATCATGCGCAGGGCTCAAACATAATAAAATAGAAAAATCCAACATTTATTTAGTTTCCATTGGGAACATTGTACAAATGCGGCATAGTACCCTTACTGCCACAAGGCTGGGAGTTAAGGACTGTTTTCCACATTTTGCATTTGAGAGCAGCGATGCTCAGGGAGATGAGATAAGACCTCTGCGGGAAGAAGTATCCAGAGCAGTAACAGAAAGCAGGTAGGAAGCCACTATCTCCTCCTGTCTCTCTGGTTGATGTTTCAGGAGGTACTTGTAAAACACTAAGCCCTTTAGAGGAAAACTAGAATAGGTTTCTAGTTGTTTTTACTCTTTCTTTTTCTTCTGGAATTTGCAAATATTTTGCTGTAACTTCTTTGTTGATTGTGAGATGGTTTTTGGCAGTAGGAAATTATTGAGTCAAATTCCAAAATAGGGGAAATTTCTCCATCTGTCCCTGAACAAGAATGATTTTGATAAGCTATTCACATAGCTGAAGAAATGCAGATTTTATTAAACAGCATTAGCACCTAGAAAAGCTGGTGAAGAGTGCCCTGTATCTCCATGGTATCATCAGCTAACTGGTGATTACATAATCAAGACAGAGAAAGTCTCCATAGGTGGGAATTTCATATGAAACTGACACTCCTCTACAAATAGAAAATCACTTTGGAATCTGAAAATTCAAATTCTGCAACTCACAGATGGTTTCAATTAGAAGAGAAAAGATTAATGTAATTTCAGCTGTTACTCGAACTATTGTTATGCCAAGAGACTCAGAGAGACATGGTACAAGGAATTACTTTTTCTACTAAAGTATTACTCCTCTAGAAATAATAATCACAGAGGTTCAGGCCCCCTTTTCCCTGAAAAGTCACACTTCACACTCTTTATTTTCTTTCCTGGCTTTTACATGGCAAAGACCCATACATGCCTCCACTTTATAAAAGAAACAATTTCCTGCCACCTAGAAAGCCTCTGGTTAATCTGGTAATCATGGTTTTTGGAACATGTCTTTGCTCTGTCTCAAACTTTTGATATTCAAAGCAAATAATCATCAACCTGAGATTCTGAAATCGCTGTCCCCCTGTCTCAGAGGCACGGTGAATGAGTACTTGTTTATACATATGTTCAAAATAAAGAGAAAACATCCTATCTGCTTGTTTTTCCAAAGCAGGTTTGAGAAATATGCACATACTTTTTTCCCACTGAGTCATAAATCTTTGTAGTTTCCATTTAAGAACTAGGTCAGGAGCTCAGAATGCTATGGAGACACTGGAACAATAGGCCCCTAAACCAAGCCCAACCTGAAACTGTAAAAGCTCAAATCCACTATAAGTCAGCATTTATGAGACAATGCTATAAGCAGGCATCTGAGTCCTATTTTGAATCAATTTGTAAGCGGAAGACCCTGCCCATTTTAATTTATCATATAAACACTTCTGGAGCTATCACTGAATATTAGTCATGAAAGTTGGAATTTAATAAAAGAACAGGATGCAGTTTCAAAGGGGACAAAAGTTCACTGGGAAAACATATATTTAAATCTCAGGGATCCTGATCACTGGAAGCAAATGTAGGAGACAGTTAAGTCCCTGGAACTAAGTGCCTGAAAAGGTCACTTATCAAATACAATTAAGCATTAGGAGAGGAAGAAGGACATATTTGACCTAATTAGTTATTTTGACTAAGTTTAGCTTCCAAAGTACAAATCTCTTCAAAGGGAAATACCTCAAAATAGCCAGGTCAAGAATTTTCAAGCTCTCCAAAGGTATTTACTTTGAAATGGCCAGAAAAAGATACGTGAATCTCTGGTCATGATTTAAGTCCCACCTAGATCCACTACAATTTGTGAAACATCAACATTGTTATGAGGCAGAAACCCAGACAGACTTAGGCCAAATTCCAGGCTTTTTGGAAGTAACTGAGTGACTTCAGCAAGTGACTACCTTTGAGTTTCAGTGTCCTCATCTGCAAAATAGTAGCAATAAAACATTTCTGAGAAAATTGTATGTGAAAAGTAAAAGAGAATTTAAGGAAAATAATGAGCATAATGCCTGGCATGGCTAGATTCAAAGAATCCAATTCTTTGAAAAAAAGATTCAAAGTATATCGCTACACAAAATCATCAACTCACAAAGGAAACTAGCAAGAAAGGAAGAAAGGAATGAAAAAATTTATAAAGCTAGTATTTATTTTTAAAAAATGGTAGTTAGTATTAATTTTTAAAATGGCAATAGTTAAGTCTTTATCCATCAATAATTAACTTGAAAGTAAATGGATTAAATTCTCTCATAAAATGGCAGAATGTGGCTGAATGGATCAAAAACCACGGCACAGCACTAAGAGACTCATTTTACCTTTATGGGTACAGACTGAAAGTGAAGTGCTAGAAAATAATGTACCATGAGAAACCAAAAGTGAACAGGGTTAGTTAGCCTTAAATCACACAAAACAGACTTTAAGGCAATAATTATAAAAAAGGAATAAGGCCATCATGTAATGATAAGTCAGATCATCAAGAGGACATAACAACTGTAAATATATATGTGCTCAACTTTGAAGCACCTAAATATGCAAAGCAAATAGTAAGAGAATAATATAGCAATAGTGGAGTACTTCAATACTTCATATTTGACAGTAGATCAATCATCCAGGCAGGATATTAGTAAAGAAATATTGAACTTGAACTACACTTTGGACTAAATGAGCCTAACAGACAGATACAGAACATTCCCTCCAATAGTAACATTCTTATTAAATGCACACAGGACATTCTGAGTAGGTCTTGTGTTAGCCACAAACGAGTCTTAAGCTGAAATCCTACCAAGTATCTTTTCTGACTACTATGTTATGAAACTGTAAATCATCAATAAGACAAAGTTTGGAAAATTCACAAATATATGGAAATTAAACAATACACTCCTAAATAATCTTTGGGTCAAAGAAGAAATTAGAAAGGAAATTTAAAGATATCTGGAAACAAACATAGCACATCACAACTTATGGGATGCAACAAAAGTAGTTAAAGAGGGAATTTTGTGGCAATAAAAACCTTCATTAAAAAATAAAGATCTCCAATAAATAACCTAGCATTAGACCTCAAGGAACTAGAGAAGATCAAATTAAGTTGAAAGCTAGCAGAAAAGCCAGGCATGGTGGTGCAGGCCTATATTCCCAGAACTTGGGAGGCTGAGGCAGGAGGACCGTTGGGAGTTTGAGGCCAACCTGAGCTTTACAGCAAGACCCTGTCTCAAAAAGACCAAAAATAAATAAATAAAAAAATAAAGTTAGCAGAAAGGAACAAATACTAAAGAGCAGAGCAAAAATAAATAGAATAGAAATTAAAAAAACAACAGAAAAAGTAAACAAAACTGAGATCTATCTAGAAAAGATAAAATCAACAAACCTTTAGCTGGAATATCTAAGAAAAAAGGACTTAGTCAAATAAAATCAGAAATGAAATAGAAGAGATTAGAACTGATACTGAAGAAATTCAAAGGATCATAAAAAATTATATGCCAGCACATTGGATAACCTAGAAGAAATGGATAGATTCCTGGAAACATATAACCTACCAAAATTGAATCATAAAGAGATAAGAACAAGAAAAAAGAGAAGGGAAAAATTATGTATGTATATGTATATGCAGGATAGCTAACATAGTTGTACTACTGACTTCTATTGCTTTATTGAAAGGAACAGTAAATGATTAATTATTTGATCAATCTTGTGTATTTATGTTTTCTTTCCTGAGTATCCATCTTGAAGTTATCAATATGTAATACAACCATTGTTAATTCCCTGTCACCTTGTCTGTAATTCAGTATTGCTTGTACTATTCTTCTGCTACTTTGTAAATGGCTGTCTGTTAATATGTTTTCATTTTTTTACTTTTAAAATTAAAAAAGAGATAAAAAGGACTGATCAATAAAAAATGAGAATGGAGATTAAATTAGTAATAAAGGTACTCATCAAGGAAAAGCCCAGTACTAGATGCCTTCACTTTTGAATTCTATCAAACATTTAAAGAAAAGCTAATACCAGTTCTCAAACTCTGAAAAATCCGATGGACATAGATGCAAATTCCTCAACAAAACGCTGACAAAGCAAACTTAACAGCACATTAAGAAGATCATTTATTATGATCAAATGGGCATTATCCTTGAGTTGCAAGAATGTTTCAATGTGTAGAAATTAGTTAATATGATTCACCATCAAAGCAGAGTGAAGGAAAAAACCCACTACATGGTTATCACAATAAATGTAGAAAATACATTTGAGAACTTTTAATGTCCTTTCATGATAAGAATGCCAAAAAATTAGGTACAGAAGGAATATTCAACACAAAAAGCCATATGCCCAGCGTACAGTTAACAGCATACTCAATATTGAAAAATTGAAAGATTTTCCTCTATGACCAGGAATAAGACAAAAATGCCCATTCTCACTGCTTGTTATGGTTTGGATCTTAAATGGCTCCCAAGAAGCATGCACTAAGGGCTGGTCACCAGTGTGGGTGTTACTGGGCAGTGGTAGAACATTTTGGACATGGGGTCTAGTGGGAAGAAATTAGGCTATTGGAGGTATGCCTCTGAAGAGGGTTTTTCGACCCTTCCTCCTTCTCTTTGCTTCTTAGCTGTCATGAGATGAACAGGCTCCCTCTGCCATGCACTTCCACCATGATGCACTGTCTCACCACAGGTCCAAAAGTAATCGAGCCAAGCAACCATAACTGAGACCTTTCAAATTGTGAGACACGAGAAATCTTTCCTCCTTGTCAGTTAACTTTCTTAGGTGTTTTGTCACAGCAATGGAAAGTTAACTAGCACATTACCTACATTCAAAATAGCACTGAAAGTCCTAGCCAGAGCAACTAGACAAGAGAAAGAAGAAAAAATGCCACCCAGATAGGAAAGGAAATGGAATTCTTTCTTGTTGCTGGCAACATGATCTTATATAAAGTTCTAAAGACTCCACCAAAAAAACGATTAGAATGGATCTGTGAATTCAGTAAAGTTACAGGATTCAAAATAGATGCATTTAGATTACCAGATATAAGCATGCAAAATTGATCAAACAATTATGCATTAACTGTTCCTTTCAAAAAACAATAGAAATTAATAGTACAAGTATCTTAGTTATCATATGTGTAACAACTACTTTGAAGATAACAATACTCAGTATAACAATCATTGTTAATTTCCTATCATCTTGTTTTGAAATTCTATATCACTTTTATTGTTTTTTATTTTTTATTCTCTTTAAAATAAAAAAGGCATATGCAATCAATAACATTTCTACTATTAATCATGATCTGTGCAAAAGAGAAATTAAGAAAATATGCCATTTCCTGATATAATTGTCTCAAAACAGACTTAGTGTCATTCACCAAGGAGATGAAAGATACATATATATATATATACTGAAAACTATAAAATAACCATTAAAAGATTGAAGATGAAAAATAAGTGCAATGCCTGATATATTTGTAAATTATCAATAAACAAAGTTATTTTTACTGTCATTACTGTACAGGACTATTTATATCCCCATGCTTACCATCAGTGCAGGGGTGTAGTAAGTAAGGCAAGAAGACAAGTCAGCTTCTTTAAATTATGTGGATGTAAGCTGTGTTCGCAGTATTACTGCTTTGTCTCAATCAGAATACCTTAGGTCTAAACAGCTAAACCCTCTCAGCTTGATAATCAAATCATATAAGTATTTATCATGTTAATTATTCTAGCCAGCACCTTACTTGTATTTGTTCTACTATTGCCTGAATTCAAACTTCTTGCCCTTTCTTAGACTACAAAGAATTTTCTCTGCTCCTCAGGACTAGTTAACCCTACTCCTACCCATATGCAATCCAAAGATGGTCACTCTAGCTTCCTCTATTCTTCCAATCAGTAAAAAAGTTACCATGACAACTTCACATCTATGTCTGTGTGCTTGGTTGCACATAAGAAGCTCTGATTGGCTCACCCAGGGCCACCCTGCACCAGCAGGCAAGGACAAATCTCTTCAATCTCATTTGCGATGATTGGGCACTTTACTAATCTTCCAGAACCCAGGATTCTGGATGCACAGGTCGTGATCTCATTTCATTCTAAGCACTTATTTCTTCCTGATGGTATAGGCCTTGATTTGGGGATAAAACTATTTTGCAAATAATGGATACAGTTTCTTGTTTAATTATCCTAATAGCATGGAAACTGTATAACTATGTTTATCTCCCCATCTTAGCATTGAAATCAATGCAAATCTTCCTGACAATCCTTAAAGGAATCAAACCACTTTTGCATTAATGTTAAAAACAATTTAAGAAAAGAAGAATTCTAATCAAAGTTTAGTTATAGGTCTTTGTCTTTATGTAAGGAGCTATTGGAAATTCACTCCTCTAGGGTTCTATTAGAAGTTACTGGGAAAATGAGATTCCAAATCATTTCCATGATCCTTCCTTCTAACAAGGACCTGGTGCTGAGTGCTGAGTATTCAACAGTGAGCAAACAAATTCATCCCACTGGAATTTTACAGTGCAGTAGTGGACAGGGTCTTGAAAAGCAAGCACAAATCTCTCAATCCCAGGTTCAGTTATTTCTTTTACTATTGTACTGCTTTGGGGAATCACCTGACCTCTTGAATCATGTATTTCCTCATGTGAAAAGGGGTGATCCTGTTTTACAGGGCACTTGGGAAGGCTGTGTTTGAATTCACCCTCAAACCTTGACATGCTATCCATATAAGCGGTATTTGTGAACTAAGTTTGATTCATATAGTGCAGGGAATACCCATCTCTGCACCACAGACAGGAGGAAAGAGATTTGAAGCAAGCGTCAAAAGACCTGAGTTTTAGTCCTAGCAGTTCCACCAAGTTGTACTCCGAGTGAGCAGGGTGTCTCTTCCTCTCTGGACCTTGGTTTGAGCTAGTTGATTTATAATCCTGTGATCTGCCAGTCTGTGCTGCACTGAGAGCCAGACTGGAAGAATGCAGAACTCAGGGTTCTCGTGAGAGGTAATTAGCTCCATTTCTTCAAAGACAGGCTCCCACCTACAATTTCCTGAGGAGACTCTTTTCAAAAGCCTCTTAGAAGGCAAATTCTTATCCTATACTGGAACCAAATAGGGAGTTGCCTGGGAGCAGGCCACAACAGCATACAGGTAACACTAGTGCTCACTAGAGAACTCCACAGGCTGTGTAGGGGGCATTTAAAATAGAGGCCATTAATACCCTGCCACTGGCTCAAGGGAATCTCATGGGGGCAGCATCTCTATGACGTGCTTTGAATATTCTTGCCACGATCCAAACAGGCCCTGTCTGAGCAGTATGCAGGTCCTGGGTGAGTCCTAGCTTCCGTTCTGAGCTCTTTCACCAAGCACCTTGGCTCGATGCCTGCAATTCATGGCCTTTCTTTACTCCCATTTGCCGCAAGGCACTGACACACGTGGACTCCTGCAGGTCTTGCTGCTGATTTCACTTACTCGAGGAATATATACACTTTATTATTGTTGCTGGGGTCAGAGGAGGATGGGCCACATTTGTGGGAACACACATGATTCAGAAATGCTTAGTTTTAACAGCATAGGACTGGAGGGAATTTCATTATGGAGAGAGGAAGGCCTTGGAATAGGACAGGCTCAGGTTTGAGTCCTTGGCTTTGGGCAAATCTCTGAACTTTTCACTCGGAGACCAAAAAGCACTCTGACTTCCTAGGTCTGTTGTGGGATTCAAAAGTACTAGAGGCCACATGACCCACACGGTACTGACCACTCAATAAAAACAAGTGATAGTCACTGTTATGGTTTCACTCCTGGAGCCAGAGCTCAACCCTACAACTTCCAGCCCATCACAGCACTGCTCATACTTCCTTTCATTTTCATATGCACTAGGCTCCATGCACTGCGAGTCTGCTTTCTCCACCCTTCATTTTCACACTCAGGACACCTCACTTAATACCACAGTGCCCCTGGGCTTTCCTTGTGAGGCCCCTGAGAATTGTTCTCCTGGAGAAACGCTTCCATTCAGCATTCCCCACTCTGAAGTGCATCATGATTCCTGCACAGGCCAAGACAAGCTTCTCACTTTGCTTGATGTCCAACCTTGCCTCCCCTCCCCTTGTCAGTGGACTGAGTTCCTTACACACCCTGCAATGGCGAGCTCATATGGAGAAGAGTCCTCTGTCCTGCAGTCAGATGCTCAGTCACCAGAGAGAAGACACTCATGAAATGAAGGACATGACAGGGATCGGATAAGGGTGAATGTTCTGGAGCCTGAGAGTGAACTGTACTTCTTTCTACCCTGTACTAGATGTACAGGCTCTTCAGGTAAACTCTGAGTGCCTCAGCCTCTTCTTCACGAAAACTGGACTAATATTACACAACAGAAGAGCCGTGGGGGCTTAAGAGGGGACAGCGCACAGAAGAGAACCTGGTGCCTTGGAGCACAGCATCAATAGATGTGAGCTACTATTTTATTGCAGAGATGATCTAAGCATCCCATCAGGGAGGGGAATTGCTTTCATCAATAGCTAAGAGAGGGTTCTGATTCAACTGGCTCAAAAGAAAATTTATTTCCTGTAACAAGAAATTCAGAGGTCCATAGCTGCAGGATTTGTTTATTTAGTGGTTCAACAATATCACAAAGACCCAGCCCCTCCACATTTCCACTTCGCTGTCATTGGCATTATGCACTAGATCCTGTGGTTGTTATCTTGGTGTTCCAAGGATGCTTATTGCAGACCCAGACCTACCAGGCAGATATGGGGATATCTAGGGAGGTAGAAAGGTTCTCTTCAAATGAGAAAAATCTTTCCACAAGTCCTCCAGCAGATAAGGTCATGTATCTAAACTCAAATCAACCACTGACAAAGGTACCAGAAAAATATGGTAACCTTAGATTAATGTAGACCCACTGCTTGGTGCTGGAAAGACCAAGACTCTGTCAAAACACAATGATTATTTGGAGGAAGAAAGATAACTGAAGAACTGAGGGATTTTGAGAAGGAAGAAGGCTCAGTTAGCCATATCCTTCACATTTCCAACCCTGAGAGTCTATGGTTCTCTGCTTGCTCCGGCCACACATCTTGTCTTTGTAGTTCTTTCTACTGGGAATCAATCTGCTAAACTTTTGAATGCCAGAGACTATGCTGGTCTACCTTCCCAATGTGAATCAAAATTCTTGTTTCAAGATTTATATCGAAAACCAACAATTCAGTTGGGATTTCTTACTATAATTAATTACCTCAATATTTCAAAAGTAAACAAGACAATCCATACCACAGTTCACTCATTGGCTGTGTTACCTTAGAATCATTCTTAGTAGGGCTGTAAGCAGCTTCAGAATGAGTACCAAGAATAAACTTCTTTTTCCTACTTGGATCGTCCACGTGTTTATGGTAGCCAAACATAAATACTGTGCTTTGTCAATGTTTATCATTGAGTCTAATCAGAAGACTGTGTGTGTGTGTGTGTGTGTGTGTGTGTGTGTGTGTGTGTACTGGAGATCAACCCATAGGGCTTTGTGCATGCTAAGCACACTGAGCTCCTCCTCTCCCCTAGCTCCAGAAGACAGATCTCTCTGGTAAGTGCTTAGGGACAATAAGCTCAACAGCATAGGAGATCCAGGGATCCAGTTCCTTACCCTCTGAAGCGGGTAGGAGAAATTGTTCCAGGAGAAGACTCCTGTTCCAGGAGAATAAAATTATTCCAACTTCCAGGAGAAAAAATGGCCTAGATGTAGGAATCTGGAGAAGTCCATTCCTATCACTTCCACCACTCTTTTATTCTTTTTAGCCTTTCCACTTGATCCCCTCTAGGAAATTTTACACAAAGCTGACTATACCTACAACCCTCCTTGAGGCTTGTTTCTATGTCCAGTATCCTGGACACAGGCCCCTCTTAATCCATACCTTCCTATCTCCATTTCAAACAATATTTCTCCTTCCTAAATTCTAATACCTTTTAGTTTAGGCAATGCTATTTTAACAGTTGCTAAGAAGCCAGTTCAGAAATGAAGTTTTACTTTCACCCTACTGGGGCACATGGGGCGTTTGAAAGGATTCTTACAGGTGTAATGCACAAACGCCAGAACACAAATGTAACAGTGGACTTTGGGGTTGACCCGCTGGTGGTAGGGCTCTCTGTAGCAGGACAACTTTTGTTTTCTTCAAGAAGATTTGCCTGGTGTGATGGTGCACACTTGTAACCCCAGCCCTCAGGAGGCTGAGGCAGGAGGATAACTGTGAGTTTGTGGCCAGCCTGGGCTACATAGTGAGTTCAAGGCCAGCTTGAATTATAAAGCAAACCATTAAAAAAGTTGTATATCCGTGATCCTTTACTCCTCCTCTAGCCCAGAGCTTTTAAAAACCTTTGCGCTGAAGTTTCCTGTATGAAGCTGCACTTTTTTGACTACATAATGTGTGGTGCATTTTGTATGTTAACAGATCAAAGTTATCTGAGAAAACATTTACTCAGTTATTGTTTGTTTCTAGTATTTCCTTCTCTGAATAAAGAAATTCTCCTCACACTTATTCTTTTGATCAACATGGCTAGGATTGCTGGGGACAGGGAAGGAAAAAGAGCCTGATAAAAAAGAAACAAAAAATAAGTTTCTTTAAATTGCTAGGGAAATCTGCCTTCAGCTAAAAAAGTAAAACCCAGGACATCCTGTTCTATTTAATGAAGTTCATCTGTCTCCAGCCTAAGTAAGGCAAATGTAATCTTCATATCTGTGCGGGGCTGCTCACCCCATTTCTGCCTTCACCCCCAGGCTCCTGTGCCCAAGCCTTGGACACAAGGAGTATCTTCTGTTCTCCAGCACAGCAAGCTGCTCTTTCAGGTGCTAAAGTCTGGGGAAGGTCACGTGCAATCAAGGACAAACTCGCTTTTCAAAATGTAAATCTCAGAACTTCCTCTAAAATGGAATAAACCAGTTCCCTAGGTGATTGAAATCTATCTAATTCAGGTACAAAAATTAATTCTCTTTTTCTCCTCCAGTACTATTTCCTAAAGTGTTTTAACAATGTGGAGTCCAGGAATAATTTTACTTACTCTATGTGACAGTCACATCAAATAATAGCTGCATAACCTTCTGCTTTGGAAGGGCCCATGAGGCCACCTTCCTCAGATCTATTTCAGCATCGTTTTCCAAGCCAGAGCACCTAACAATCAAGATACATTCTGGATTGCCCAGCTCTTCTGTCTGGGAAAGTGAACGTTTGCGAATCAGCAAAAAGGACACTTCCACAGATAAGGCTGCAAACTTTAAAAAAAGAATGTTTTTGGTCAGAAAATTAAAAGTGTGCTTCCATCTACTTTTGCACTTTTCTCTTAAATGCCAGAAATCTTAGAGGCAAATCTATAACCACAGTTCTTTAATCTGCTCTGAAATTTAGAGACTGTTAGGGTTAGAGCCCCTGAGATGATCTAGTAAAACACTCTTGTATTATAAGTAAGGAAATCGAGGCCTAGAAAGGGGGTGCGATCTACAGAAGGTTACACCCCTAGTTGGAGCGAAGAATTGAAAGTAGAAGCCACAACATCTGACTCCAGGTTCTCTCTACCAACGTGGAGCAGGGCCTAGAACTATCTACTTCTCCTTCTTCAGATAGTTCCTGTTCATTTTGAAGCGAGCCACTCTTCTCCTTTAATCCAGTGCTTCTCAGAATGTGATTCTTGTACCAGTGGCACTGACATCACCTGGACCTTGTTAGGTATGTAAATTCCGCGGTTCTTTTCCAGACTTCCTGAATCTGTGTTTTAACAAGTCCTTTAGGTGATTTTAATGCGTGCTAAATATTGAGACGCTCTGCTTTAACCCATTAGCCCCATTCACCAATAAGGAAAGCAGGAACTAATCAGATCCATCTGACTTCATGGCTGCTTTTTGGTTTGGCTCTTCTAGTTACCAGAGGAGAAGGTTCACTTAGGCTACCCTTGGAGAAAGAGGGTGTATTGTACCTTTGTGCACAGGAACTAATGTGGAAAGCTGCCAGGAACTGAGGCTGCTCCTGGGATCAATCACTCTCTCTGCCCATGTTTTCCTCTCTACTCCTCCATCTGCCCAAATCTTTCTCAACAGACCCACTCCTTCACTTCCTGCTCACTTTTCCTTCACAGCTGTCACTTGCCTTTGGTACACCATGACCTGACTCTAAAGTCTAAATCATGGGATCCTTTTATGCCTTCATTTCTCTTCTCAGTTGAAAAATTCTTTTTCTATACCTTTTTCCGTGTCTCAGTTCACTCTTTTCCCAACTGGTCCAGCTCCTCTTTTGAGTGAGGACACAGCAGTTACATGCATGACAAAATGACTGGTCACCCTTCAAGATGATGTTTGCTTCTACCTAATCAATATTGACATAAGACAAGTGGACATAACAAAGTGGGTCATTCCACAGGAGAGGCAGGATGATATAAGTACAGCTAGGGAGAGGGGTGACTCCTGTGCAGTGACAGGGGCTTAGGAGGAAATACTGGGAAAGGAGCGGGCAGCAAATGTGAAACCCTTTTTGCTCCAACAAAGTGGTCAATGAGACATGAGGCAACTTGGCTTTTGGAGGGCTCAGGTAGAGAGGAAAATTCTATTATGTTATTGTGAGCCTAATCTTCAAATATACTTTCAGGTTGACGTGGCCTAGAAAATGTCAAATACAGGTTGTCAACTCCTTAAAAGTCATGGAAGATCTCGGGTGGAAGAAACTTCAGAGATCCCCCAGCTCAGTGGCTCTCAGCCCTAGCTGGCCACTAGAATCCCCTGGAGAGCTTTTGAAAACTAAAGCTGCTTGGGCTCTGTGTTGGGGATTTTGATGCTACGCTCCTCCAGATAATTGTAATGCACAGCGATGACTGAGAATCACCGGTCCAACACAGCACTCTTAATTTCACAGGTGAAGAATGTGACTATATCTCACTTCAAGATCTCATTTCAAACTTGCTGTAGACTTTGGGTTATTCAGTCACAAACTGTCGGGTCTTGAAGAGCTCACAGGCGCCATGCAGCCTAACCTACCACTGTACTCACGACTATGAGGACGGTGACTTGCCTTGGGCTTCACAGTCAGCAAGGGAGGCAGTAAAGGTAGAACCCACAGCTCCTGACTGCTCATCATCCTCTTTCCTCAACTCAGGGCTAAGGACCGAGACAGCCAGAAGAGGGGCTAACCAGACACACCGAGCAAGAAGCAGGAAAATACGGAGGTTAATATGAGACTTAACCACAGTCTTTTATGGGAATTGAGGTGAGGGAGAGGAGATGAGAGGCTCATACCCCATTAAGCTCAGGAGGAGCTTTACTATTGGTAAAACATATTCACATGTATTTGGCCCATCTGACCTTCACACTAACCCCAGCAAGTGGACCCTTTCTTCAGAGTGGGAGTAGCTAGGCTCCAACGGCGCGTGGTTATGTAGGAGAGCTAACCCATTTACTTCCGACTCTTGCCCAGTTTCTCTGTTCACTACAGCATACTGCCCCCCAAGTGTGTGTGTGTGTGTGTGTGTGTGTGTGTGTGTGTGTGTGTGGTCATGTCCCTCTAGACAGATCCCTCATGCAAGGGAATTTATGTGAAGGCAAGAATCAAGTGTTCACCTCTGAGGCACTATATTTACCAACATCTCCTGAAGCTGGGCTGCAGATTAAAAAAAAAAAACCAGGGAATGGGCTATGGGCCAGCTATAATGTTTTAGACAAATAAGCCTTAGTGTTCTTCTCAGTAAAATGACAAGCACCTTGTGGGGCTGTCGTAGGGCTCAGACAGCACACAGTAAGTACCTAGCCTTGGGTCCTCCATGACCATTACAGCAGTCAATAAATGGCAACTGTTAATAGCCTGTATATTGTGATTGCACTGTGTGCAGAAACCCACCTGTTTACAGATAAGAGGTAGCAGCTTGGTTTAGGGCTAAGGGCTGTTGAATTTGTCTAAGTCCAAATAACTTTTTAAGTATTTTCTAAAGAGCTCTGCTTTTAGAAAGCCTACTCTCACTCCTTGCCAGCCCATCTAACTCATCGCAACCTGTTCTCTAATATCTTGAATTCCTGGTACTTGCCAAGGGATTTGCTAGTTACTCATAAGGACAGATAATACAATGTCAGAATCAACAGAATATGGAGGTATTTCAGAGGACTGAGAGACCTTAGTAGGTCTGCACTTTATGTTCATTGGTAGGGAGATGGAATCAGATGACAGGGCCTGGTGATGGCGGGTCAGGCAGCTCATAGTATCATGGATAGCTAAGTTAGGTAGAGACTGATAGGCATTTAGAAAGGGACTGGGCCCGAGACAGAGTCAGAATAGAGATGAAGCAAACTAGACCTGTGGTTCAGGACTGACTTGATAGAAACTAGGTCCCAAGATGGAGACATGATGGCTAGGCCCACAAGCCTCACCAAGATGAACAACAACTGCAAGCTATACAGTAATGAGTGCCATCTGGTCTAGTAAGCCTGAGCAGTGTAACAAACACACAGAAACAGCATAATAAACACTGGGACAGATGACCAGAGCACCGGCCTCTCACACCTGCCCCTTCCAGAAATGCCTTTGCTCTTTTCCACGCTGTGTTTCCCTTCCACGTACCTTTCTTTTTCTACTACATCAATATCAGCTAAGTGACTGTACTTATCATCCTGTAAGTTGGGTACAGTTTGAGTCAAGGTATCCCGCAATGTGATTTCACTGTATAAAACCCCCTAGACCCATGATGACAAACCTTTTAGAGCTTTCAATGATACAAACAACCCACTATGGCATGCTTACCATAAGTTTGCCACCACTGCCCCAGACAAAGAACCCCAGTGGCAACCCACTTTCAGGACCTCTTCTGCTTTTCAGGAGCTTTCTCTTAATATAACTTTTTCTACTTTTCACTTCTTTTGTCCTCATGCCTATTCTTCATCATGGCAAGATAAGAACTCGGGTTGGTAGAAACTCTAAACTCCATTACAATAGCTGCTGAGCACCTACTAGGATCAGGCCCTACATATATGGAACCCTATGGAGTAGAATCCTCACAAGGAGCTGTAGGTATAGGCATTATTCCCATTTTACACACGAGGAGACTGAAGGGATGTTAACTTAATTGTCAAAATTATTAGGAGCTAAGGTTAGAGGCCAAGATTGCCTAGCTTCAAAGTCTACTCCTTCCCACCACCACCTAGATCTCTGCAAACACATCCTTTGACCAAATCTTTAATCCGTCTGCTGAGTACTTCCTGACTAGGTCAGATCTTGGGCTTTCATCTTTGTCCCTATAGAATTGACTATGAGCACATATCTTCCTAAGTCAGTTCAGCAAGGATCCATAAACTTTGATATTTGACCACCTTGAAATCTTATCACCAGGCCTCGCTTTCAGCAGTAATCCTTTCAAGTCAGCTTAGCCCAAAGCCCCTAATATTTGGCATTTCTTCTTACTAATTTTCCATCCACCACCCCCATCTTGCCTCTTGGTTATAAACTCTCACTCGGCCCTCTTGGAGTTTGAGTCCAGTGTTGTCCCTCACTGCAAGTGGTCCTGTATCTATCTATGGCTGTGCACTTCCTGCTCCTTCAGGATAAAGCTGCCATGTGACCTTCAACAGGTACCATGGACACATCTTTCTTTAATACCTCCATCCATTGCTCCTACGGGTTGGACCTTATACTGAAACTGGAACTGTTCGGTCCATAAGTGTGGACACATGGGTTTGGAGGCTAGAGGAGAGGGGAGGTGAGGACAGGGCCAGGTTTGACCAGCATTCACAGATTCTGGACACCATACTGGCTTCCTCTCTGCATCCTTCTTCTGAGCTGACCTCTGTTCCAACCTCCACCCACCATTATCTGGCTTTCCCTTCTCCAAGTCACACCCTGGTGACCTTGTCTGGCTTCTCTGCAAGTGAGTCCATGAGGTGCATGGAGAAGATGCCAGGGGACAGACAGGAAAAGTGTTGGGGTTAGAGTCCAACAGAGTCCAGAACTTTATAGAGTGTAGCTGCCCAGGACCCTCAAGTGCCCCTGAGATACTCTGCCATCTCCTTCCAGGTTGTAAGACCATGTGGACCCCAGGCATGTTAGGCTCCATTTCAGTATCAGCTGGACCTCATCAGCTTTGGTGGGGGCCAGCCTCTTACACAGAGAGCTTCATTGTTCTCAGGAACCTGGCAGGAATGTTTATCATTTCAGAAACTGAGAAGGCCTGGCTCTCTTCCTTTTGGCTTTGAGGCTGGCCTTTCTTCAGATGCTAATCCATAACACCATTCCAAGCCAGGCCTCAGAAGAAGCTCAGGACTGGGGTGGAGCCCAAACCCTCATTTCCCTCAGGAGCAAGGCAGGTGTGAAATCAACACCTGGAAAGCAGCCAGACAGAAACATAGAGCAACAGCTCAGAATGTCACATGTCAAATAGCTTAATTGGGTAATCATCTGAAGACAGCTTTGGGCAAAGCATATGCTGGAAGGTGGTACTAAGAGTGTGAGGGACTAATCTAAGAAGACAGTTCAGATTGCCTGAGCCTGCCTCAGCCTTGTCCATCTGCAGGCCCTGGGACTCGTAGATCAATGCTTTACTGGCTCTGGAAATGGTATCCAGCAAACTGTACCTCAGAAACCTGGGCAGTCGAACATTCCTGGAGCTGCAGTGGTGCCCCACCCTAAGTGCCCATCAAATGCCCAGTGGTGAACTGTAAGAAGCAGCATAGTGTAACAGTTACCTGTCTACACCCTGGTTCAGACTACATGGCTTGAGTCCCGGCTTTGATGGTTATAAAGTGTGTGACTTTGGGCAACATTTCTCTGTGTCAATTTCCTACCTATATCCACCTTCTGGTAAGGAATTGTGATAATTAAATAAGATATGTAAAGATTTTAAGGTAATACTTGGCTTTTACAGTTATTAGGATTTTCTACTGGCTTTAGCTCATCTGTAGGTACCTAGCTCAAGGAGCGACAAGCCTGTTTCCCACACTGCCTGCCCAGTTTCTGTGCCACCCTCTCTACCTCCATCCAGCAATAACTTGTGTCATCTCTGAGTGCAAGTGGTTGGGAGGGCTCCTTCTACCTGAACAGATCCCCACACATGTGCTGCATTCCTGTCCATCACTGATGAGAACCATGAGTAGGGCCTTGACAGGAGTTTAATACAGCACTGCATTCATCCAGTCCCCCTGGTGGCATGAAAGTGACCATGTTGTTGGGTGGGACCTCTTGTGCATTCTACAAAGCCCCTCCACTCTCCTGTTGCACCATCATGGAGGCCCAGAGGCCGTGTGTCTTAGCTAGGAGAAGGTGAGTATGCTTTGCTCACTGTGAACAAATGTCCTTTGTCTCAGTTCTTCACATTCACCTTTCATGGTCCAGCTCAAATGAACAAAAGCTGTCAGAGATACATGATTACCTGTGTTCCATAAAACACAATATTTAGAAACATAGCTATATAGAAACATATCTCTATATAGTACATATTCTAATACAGGCTAATAACTATCTGTTGGTAATGTTTCATACATATAATAAACTCAGACAGCTCTTTCATTATTAGTGCTAAAACAATGCATTTATAATTATTAGCCACTTCACACCTAAGACCTCTTGAAAATCCTCCCATTTTTCTTCTTTAAGAATATATATTCTGAACACATCATGAAAAAAACCAAGTGATTTACTTAGAAAACCTTCTCCAAATTCTTTAGCCTCTGGAAGAAAATGCAATGGCAACTGTTTGTCCAGTAAACTGCTGCTTTAGGTGGAGTCTGAATGAAGTGCAGACGCAGGTGTCCTGGTTCTCTGAGGCAGCCCGGGAAGGCGGGCTCTGGTATCCAACACTCCATCCTTCATCAGTGTGAACTGCCAGGAGAGCTGCCTGCCTTTAGGAAATGACCAGAAAAGGGACGTGTGCGTGTGTGTATGTGTGTGTGTGCAAGGCGGGAAATAGGTAGAGGACGTGAGCACAATCTGGACTATTTTTCAGGCCAACTCTGAGCTATGTGCTGGGGATTAATTATTTGGAGGTGGAAAAGATTGATACTTCCTTAATGGGTGCCCTCTATTCATTTCTCTGCTTATGGGATCATTTTCCTGAGCAGGTGCATCAACTCCACCGACTCACCAGGAGTTAGCTGCTTAGGGTCCCAATAAGCAAGGCCAGTGGAAAGAATATTTCGCCCTTTGCAGAGGCTTCCGCCTGAACCCTCGTCCCAGGTGCACTCACCGTGGCCTTCGGAAGGTCAGGCCGTAGTGCTGGCAGGCCAGCCCCACTGTGGGTGTGTACACGATGGGCATGAACTTCTCCACGTCGGACGTCAGGACGCGGTAGAAGAGCTTCTCGTTCCGGTCTTGAAGTGTCATGAGAATTATGTACCTTAGAGAGGGACAGAAGCAGCAAACTGATCTTAGGGTCATGATGCTACTGTGTTCAGAGGTGGATGCAGCTGCAGTAGCATATCAAGAAGAAAATCAAGCATCAAGGTGTTGGTTTAAGCAGGGCCAGTATCTATGAATTGTGCACAGGCTGACCTGCTTATTTTACACATGGTGTAAGCTCTGTTCAAAATAATTTACACGAACTCGTTTAAGGATTCCAAGAACTTCTCAGGTAGGTACTGTAATTCATGCTATTTTAGAGACAAGAAGACAAATGTATGGATAGGAAGATACCCAAGGTTTCATGGCGGTACTTAAGACATCTGACTCAGGAGTCTGTTCTCTCAACCATTTTATAAGATCGTTGCATTACTAGATGGGCATTAATGAATGACAATAGAATAATAATATTTTGGGGGTGAAGCAGGGGCCAGGAAAATACTAGGCAAATGAATGCTGTATGAACCGACTTTTTCTACCACTCTGGGTAGTTTTGATCACAGGCAGAGTGCACAAGTGATTGAGTAGCAAAGAGACACAGGGCAAGCTCCAAAAATAACTTTTCCAGAAGCCTGAAATCACATAGCAGGGAAAAGACACTTATATTCACCTCCTGAAATGCAAAAAACCTCTGAGAAAGAAAAACAAGGATTGAAATTCACAGTGAGGTGAAACTGCTGAGTCACCACCTTTTTGGACAAGAGTTTGGGAGAGGGTATGGGGGCACTTGAGGCCCTGGCATGGGGTAGGCTGAGAGAGATGCTCTCATGGGGGAAATAGCCATGTTGTGGTGAAATAACCTCTGGGCATGGATCAGTGTCCTGGATTTAACTCCCAGCTCTGCCATTTACCATTTTCTGGGAAATCTTGTGACTTTCTGGGGTCACAGTCTCTTCCCCACTAAATCTACTGATCCAGAACTAGAATCTGTGTCTTGAACAGTCTCTTTAGGAAAGAAGGATTCATGCTCAGGAATAGTCAGGATCTTAGCTCATTGCCAGTATATGAGATTTCCAATTCTACATTCTGACCCCCAAACCACTTATCCAGTGACCATTGGTACGTATCTCTTCCTAATTCTAGCCCCTACCAGAAAACCAGTTATTAAGCATTTCTCGAGCACACCACTGCTCTTACCCAAAGGAAGCTTGGAAGCCTTCTTGGTATTTCCCCAAGCACCTGCTGAAAGGAGAACTCCTGGGAATGAGTGGGTCAAAGTAGCAAACACTGCATCAGGACAAAGTCCTCTAAAAATCCCAGAAACAGGAACATTCCTTTTTCCCTGAGCCTGGAGTTTTGCTCCAGGCACATAAGTGAGGCCTATCTAGCAGGAAATAACTTGAAGGGCATGATTTGGGACTTAAATTTTAGGGTTGACTATCTTTAGGAAAGATTGCACTATGAACTTTAATGCATTTTTATAAAATTAACACAGGAGGAAGATTCAGACTGTTAAAAATTGGGGTGTGCCTCACATTGTTAATTGAATTTGTTGTGTAACTTCTGGTTTTCTCTGCAGGGCAACACGGCTGGATGCAATCTGATTAGGATAAACAAGAGGGAGAAAATATTTGACCTGAGCTGCAGGATGGTCTCGGAGTTAATGTAAGCAACATCACTAGAGTTTAGCTTTAGGGAATAGGGGCCATGGATGTGGGCATGGGCCTTGTTCACTGTGGTTCAGCAGCTGTGACTGGTATGGGGAATCATGGGTAATGGGTACAGGACAACCTTGATATTGCCACTGAGCTCTGTCCTCAGAGCCAGTCACAGCCCCACATCTGAAAGCTTGGCCATTTGGCTCTCTGCTTTAGAGGGAAGCCTTATCTTCCTACATTTCTGTTAGAATCTATAGAGAGAGCACATATTATATTTAACAAACTCTTACCCAGTCTTTAACAAATGTCAGGTACTTTGAGCACAGCATTGAGACTAATGGGTTTAATCCTCATACCAGCCCTACAAGTTAGCCGTTTGTGACTCACGAAGATAGGGAGTGATCCAGAAAGGCGAAGCAATTTTTGTTAAGTGGTAGACGGAAGAACTGAACACAGTTTAGAACTAGCAGAAAAGTCAACTTATCTGCACAGACAGAGCCTGGAATTAGCTGTCTTTGTTCAGATCCTGGCTCTGCCAAGTCTCAACTGTGTGACCTAGAAGGTGCTGGACTGCCTTCTTCAGTGAGACTGATATGCTGACCCAGGGACTCCCACGTGGGATCTGTGTGTACGCACCTCCTGAGAGAGGAGGCAGAGTTGCTCACTGTTGCCCATAACCTCTAACACACGACATCCAGGTTCTTTCCAACCCTCTTCCCCAACACATTTGTTTTATTCCAGGAACCTGGGCATGTACTATTTCTTTAACATGCCTGTCTCTGTCTGTCCTCTCAGTGAATTGTGCCCCATGAATCATTGCTGTCTGATAAAGTCTTATCTATGGCATTTTTCCATAACAGAGATTGAACTCAGTGCCTTCACATTGAGTTACATCCTTATCCCTTTTTAGTTTTTATTTTGAGATAGGATCTCATGAAATAGCTAAGTTGTCCAGACTGGGCTTGAACTTGCAGTCCTCCTGCCTCAGCTTCCCAGAGTACTGAGCTTATAGGCATAATTCACTAACTCTGACTTATTCTTACTCCAGAAAACCTTGTATGGACCATGGAAAACAGTCACTTTGCCCACAGATGGGGTAAAGAGAACAGACTCCAGGCACTGACTTGTCCAGGTCACTCTGCTGCCGCTCGTAGTATCTCATGATTCTGAGGAGCTGGACATCCTGGCTCAGGAAGCAGGGGGGGATCAGGCCGTGGATTCCAAGCTGCAGCCTTTCTTCAAGAGTAAATGCCATCCCCTGTGGAGAGTGAAAAAGGACAGAAGTGGATCTGCAGGAAGCCAAACACAGAGGAGGTCTCATCCACAGACAGAAAAAGCCCATTGACTCAGTAGGAAAGCTTCCAGCCCCACCTGTGCTGTTGACGTAGGTGGCAATCTCATGCCAGGTACTTTGAGGCTCCTCATTTAAGAAAATGTGGAAAGTGTCTAAATTATCAGGTTTTTGTTTTTGTTTTGTTTTAAATTTGTTTTTCAGAAGGTTTAGCTTTATAGAAAAACAGAGAAGGTAGAGTTCCCGTGCACCCTTTCCCCCCAGCGTCCCCAGCTGTTATCATCTTACGTGAGTGTGGCATGTTTGAGTGAAAGAACAAACATTACAGCTAATGTTGTCACTAAAGGCCATACTTTATTCCAACTTCCTTAGTTTTTACCTCATGTTATTCTTTTGTTCCAGGAGCCATGTTACATTTGGACGTCGCATTCCCTTAAGCTTCCCTCGGTTGTGAGTTTCTCACGCTTCTCTTGTTGAGGGCGCCCTTGGTGGTTTGGAGGTGCCCCGACAGGCATTTTGTACAGTACTCCTCTCCATGGGAGCTCATCTGGTGTCTTCCTCAGGACTGACTGGGGTGCGGGTCTTTTAGGGGGAAAGGGCACAGAGGTAAAGTGCCGCTTTGTCACATCAGATCAGGGGCTCATGCGGTAAAGATGACCTGTCACTCACTGTTAGTGTGGGTCTGGACCCCCTGGGTGAGGCTGTGCTCATCACTTTCTCCAGAAACTGTAAAATTACTCTTGCTTTAGAATTATCCTGCCAGGGGAACTTGTCTCCGTCACCATTATTTATATTAAAATGTGCTTCCTGAGTATTTATTTTATACTTTTGTCTGTAATCCAAGAGTGCTTTGTTTATTTTGTTGCTTAATTGTTCCAGCTTTGGCCACTGGGAGCTTTTCCAGTTAGCTCAGCTGTCCCTCTGACCTACTCCCACAATGTAGCGTTTTGTTTTAAGAATTCCTTGCTTTCTGGCACCATAAGATGCTCCAGATTCATCTTCTAGATTGACTTCCCTGGTCCTAGAATAAGCCATTTCCTCAAGGATATTATTATCTATATCTTTCTATCTATCATGTATCTATCTAAAGAGCATGGTCTTAGAAACCAAAACATTAATGGGAACCATTACTTAACATTGTGTTTCTTCCTTAGAGCTTCACTGTTTCTACTGCCTCTCAGTTGACCGGGAAAAGGAGAAACGCGTGTACACACTAAAGCCTGTGTATAAACACCTAACTGTAGTTGTTTCAGTATTTAACTATCTGAATGTATATTAAGCCAAACATAAGGATGTCTCCAATGCTAATCCATTACCACATAGATCATGGTAGCCTGGACGCTTTTTTGGTCTGTAAATTCCCAAGTAAGAAAGTTGACTCCCCGAATCTGACATCCATTTACTTAACTCCCTAGTTCTGGTTTATGAATACAGTAGTGTTAAAATTGTTAACCTGTGCCACCATGTGAAAGCATTTTATAAACTAAAGTACTGTACTTGTATGCAGTCCTTTTGCCTTTAGTATTACACCACCACTTTCCAGTGACTTAAGTCAATACTTTTTCCTTCCACGTCACTCAGATTGTTGTTCTGTACATTAGAATACAGTAGACTCTCTTGTCAGTCTCCATACTCTGCTGGGGTCTCCCAATCTATTGTTTTTTTTTTAATCTGGATACATTAAGGGTCACTCTTTGTACTGAGAAGTTGTACGGGTTTTGATAAATGCATAACTTTATGCACCAGCCACTATGGCATTGTACAAAATCATTTCACTGTACAAAAACCCTGTAGACTCTGTTTACTCATCTCTGCTCCCTCCCTGTTGACTACTTGCTCATCTCCTTCCCACAAAGCTGAGAATATCAATTGCCGTAGAGTATGTGGAGTGACAAAAACGTTCATTCAATGCTGATAGGAATGAAAAACGGCACAGATACTTTAGAAAACACATGCATTTACCCATTGACATGACAACTTATATACATACAATAACCTGTACAAGGACATTTGTAAAAATTGTATTGATAATCACATTATTATAATCAAAACTGGAAACAACCAAGATGTCTTTCAATAGGAAACTATGGGCCAAACATAGAATATTATTCAGCGATCAAAAGAGATGAGCGGAGGGCGAGCTGCAGTTTCGCACATGTCGGGTGCACGTACAGTGGCCGGCTGCACTGGTGAGGTCACTGGTAGCGTGCCCGGTCGGTGGTTCCTGGCCTTTGATGCACGTCTGCAGCCTGGGCCTTTGGCCAGACTCTGCTGGACCATGGCCTCAGCTTTGGAGAAGTTGCAGAATGATCTAGAAGAGGTAATGGCACTGCTAGAAAAGGCCACTAGGAAGAAAGTACGCAATGCCCTGACAGCTGAAAAATCCAAGATTGAAACAGAAATAAAAATAAGATGCAACACAAATCACAGAAGAAAACAGAACTTCTTGACAGTGAAAATCCAGCTGCTATGGTGGCTCTCATCATAGCAGGATACACAGTGATCAGTAATTACGAATGGGCTCCGTCCAGTAAGTTTGTGAAAATCTGCAGTACCTTAACTGGAGTTCACCAAGTTCCTGCTGAGAAGGTGCAAGTGCATTTCACAGAGAGGTCATTTGGTCTTTTGGTAAAGAATCTAAATGGGAAGAGCTACTCTATGGTCATAAACAATCTCTGGAAACCTGTCTCAGTGGGAGGCAGTTCCAAAAAATCAAGACTGATACAGTTCTCATCGTGTGTGGAAAGAAAGTGGAAAACACTCGGTGGGAGTGCTTAAATCAGGCTGAAAAAGAGCAAAGAAAAATAACAGCTCCTGTGATGCTGAGATGGAGTCTAGTGAGGGACTAATGAATGTTCTAGAGGAAATTTATGAAGATGGAGATGATGATATTAAGTGAACCATTAATAAAGCCTGGGTGGGATCAAGAGAGAAGCAAGCCAAGGGAGATACAGAATTTTGAGACTTTCCAGTCCTTTTGAGAGCTATGATATGCAAATACTGACATTTCCGAAAAGGGAGTTTTGGTGAGCTGCACATAGAAATTTGATAGATAGGTACAAAGCCTTCAGAGTAAAGGCAGTGAGTTCTCCATCTCTTACTGGAGGAGTTATTTAAATAAAATATGCATATAAGTACTTCCTCCAAAGACGGTTCCATTAGTACCCTGGTCACTTTGTTCATGAAAGGGCCACATGGTACTCCCATTGAAATACAAAAAGCAAATTTTGCCTAATGAAAACAATACACTATGTATATTTTCATTCAGCTAGGAGGTAGAAAACAAAAGTGTATGCTTGCTTGTAAGTTACAGACGTCAGCTCCCACTAATGTAAGAATAAGAGTAAAACTGAACTTTTGTATAAAATTCAAATTTACGGTTGTGCTTCAAATTTACTATAGAGCAGATGATCCCCTATTGCCAGCTTGAGCAGTGAAAACAGCAGGGATTACTATGGACTAATCCAATCACAAATGTTTCTATCTAGATTTAAATATATTTGTTTATGAATATAGAATTGAATGATAGAAAAGCATCTTCATATAGTACCAGTTAGTAAGTTCTACCATGGATCAGATAACTTCAGAACTAATAACCCTAAAGTAAAAATAATTAATTTGAAAACCCATTTATTCCTATGTTCAATAAAGTTGGATTTTTATATAAAAAAAGAGAGGAGTTGTCAAGACATGAATATATACAGATGAAGCCTAGGCACATATTTCTAAGTAACACAAGTTTTAAAAAGAAGATTTGGAAGCTTCCTGGAAAGCTACAGTAATTGGAAAAGTGTGATATTGACGTAAGTATAGACATGTAGGTCAATTAAATACAACTAAGAGTTTAGAAAAAATCCCACACACCCATGGCAAATTGATTTTCGACAAGCATGCTAGTCAAGTTCATTCAACAAGAAAAGAACAGTCTCTCTGGTCGTGGTGTGGGGACAGTTAGGTTCCTATACACCTAAGAATGTGGTTGGACCCTACCTCATCTCATACAGAAATATTTACTCAAAATGGATCAACAACCTACATATGTAATCAAAACCCATAAAGCTTCCAGAAGCAAACATGAGGAGTAGATCTTCATGACCTTAAATTTAGTAATGGATTCATAGATATGACATGAAAAACATAAGCAACAACAACAAAATAAATCAATTGCACATCAAAATGAAAAAAATTTATGCATCATAAGACACTATCTCTTTTTTACTTTTTATATTGTGGGTTTTTCATACAAGAGAAACCATGCGATATTTAAGTTTGTGTGCCTGATTATTTATACTTAATATTATGGTCTCAAGGTGTATCTATTTTTTTTTTATTTACAAATGACTCAAATTTATCCTTCTTTACAGCAGAATAGTACTCCATCATGTATAAATATCATATTTTCTTATCTATTCATCTGTGGATGGACATATAGGCCTCCCCTAAGATTTAGCTATTATGAGTGCTGCTGCTATAAATACTGTTTCTGTTTTAAAATTTAGATACTTGACCCATTATGATTTTATTCTAGTACATGGTGAGAGATTTGGGCCTAGATTCTGTATGTGTATAGTGAGTTTTCCCAGCACTATTTGTTGAAAAGATTATCTTTTCATCAGTGGATGTTTTTGGCCCCTTTGTCAGAGATCAGAAGGCTGAATGTGGTTAGAGTTGTTCCCACCGTTTATTTTGCTCCACTGATCCACATGTCTGTTTTTGTACCAGGACTATGATTTTTTTCAGTCACTTTAGCTTTGTCCTATAACTTTAAATCTGGATTTATGTTGCCTCTTCCTTTGCTCTGGTTATCCAGGATCGCTTTTGCTATTTTGGGCATCTTCTGGTTCCATATGAATTTGTTTCCTGTGGCTCTGTGAGGAATGCTCCTGGTATTTTGATTGGAATTGCATTAAATCTATATATCAGTTTTGGAAGTGCAGTCATTATCTTAATTACCTTTCTGTCATTGCTGAGACAAAATACCCGACACCCAAAATTAGAGGGAAGGAAATTTTATTTAGCTCACAGTTTGTGGAGGTTTCAGTCCATAATTGGCTGGCTCCAAGGCAAGATGGCTTTACAGAGGACTGCAGTTCATGGTAGGTGGAAGAGAGTGAAAGCAACAAGGCAGGAGGACAAATCTTTTATTGTCTTTATACTGCATCCAGTCTACAGGGCTTAGTGTGGTGCCAAGGCAGTCAGTGCACTGATCTGGCAATCACCCACCCTGAGGCCCAGCACCCTTAATCGCAGCATTGAACCACCAATCAACCACACACTCTAGACTGAGCCACCTCTGAAAAAGGGCCATTAAAAACTGTATAAGGCTGTGGGGGAATATATAGACCCAAACCATAACAATTATTTTCACAATATTGGTTCTGCCTATCCAGGAACAGAAGATATATTCTCATTTTCTGATGTCCTCTGTGGTCTCCTTTATTCCACAAGATACTATCAAAAAACTAAAAAAGTAACTTACAGATTGAAAGAAAATATTTGAAGACCATATATTTATAATGGTTTAATATTCAGAATACATAAGACTCCTACAACACAATCACAAAAGGAAAGATTACTCAATTAAAAATGAGGAAAGAACTATATAGACGATTTCTAAAGAAAATACACAAATGGCCAAAGTGTAAGAAAATGTGCTCAGCATCCTTAGTCAGTAGGGAAACCCAACTCAAAACTGCAATGAGACACCACTTTATACCCAGTAGAGCACATGTGCACAAACCAAACCCAGAAAACACAATGTTGGTGAAGTTATGGACAAATTGAAAACCTGATACATTGCTAGTGGGAATGAAAATTATTACAGTCTATGTGGAAAATAATTCCGTGGTCCTCAGAAAAAGCTAAACATAGTATTACCACATAACCCAGCAATGTCACACTGAGGTACACACCCAAAGCAACTGAAAGCAGAGGCTTGAACTCATACTCTCACTCAAGTGTTTAGTTCAGAATTATTCACAATAGCCAAAAGGTAGAAATAATTCAGTGGCTATCAATGTAGAAATGGGTAAACAAAGTGTATAATCATACAAAGAAAACATATTCAGTCACAAAAAGAAATGAAGTTCTGACATTGCCACTCCATGAAGTACTTTGAAAACATTAAGCTAAGTGAAATAAACAAGACACAAAAGCACAAGTATTGTGTAATTTAGTTATATTAAAAATCTAGGATAAGTAAATTAATAAAAACAGAAAAGTAGATCAGAGATTATCAGGGATTTATGAGAGGGGAAGTAATAACTTATTGCTTGATCTTCACAGAGTTTATGTTTAGGATAAGAAAATGTTTTGGGAATGAACAGACATGATGGCTACCCAACTTGGGAGCACACTTAATTGTACTGAATGTTAAACTGGAAAATTTTATGTTATATATATTTTGCCATAATTTAAAAATGACAGTGTAATGATAATGTAATATATCCCAAACTGCCAAATTTTATAACCCAAAATGGTGGAATTTTATCTCAGTTAAACAGTTTTTAAAAAGATATTTTTGCACATTTTGGATAAAAGCCTTTTATTGGATATATATTTTATAAATATCTCTCCTGGTCTGTGGCTGGGCTTTTCATTCTCTTGCAGTGTTTTTCACAGAGCAGCATTTTCTAGTTTGTGCCCTGGAAGAGCGATGTCATGGAATCTGCCCCATGGACAGCCTCCCAGTTAAGCCCCGTGGAGACAGGGTTTCTGGTAGAAGTTGTAGGATCTGTTCTTAATGGGGCACGGGGAGACATGGGCACACAACCTGCCCTGGGATGCAAACATGCAGCACATGCTGAAACTCGGGGCCTTTCACTGAGCCTTTTTAAAAAACTTTTTTATTTGAGACAGAGTCCTGCTAAATTACTAAGTTGTCCAGGCTGGGCTCCAACTTGCAACCCTTCTGTCTCAGCCTCCCAGAGAGACTTACAGGTGTGTGCCACTTTTTCTTATAGAGCTTAGGTGGCCCGGTTGAAGTGAGGCCCGCTCATGCCTTGCTTGGAAGCTCCTGCAGATACCTCCCAGCTCTCTCCTGAAGTTTCTGCAGCAGCAGCTGTAGGCAGCACCAAGGGGCTTCATAGGTGGTGGATAAGTAATAAGGATGAGACCAGTCACTCCGTGGGGAGTTTGTGAGGGAGGAGGGGAACTACGAACTATTTTTAATTAATTAGTCATTTCTGTTACTATGATCCTTGTCGTAGTCAAGGCTGATGATTTGGGGGAACTCCAGTTACGTCCCTTATTTGCCACGAGTCTCAAGTAACGTGTTTCCCGCTAAAAGTGAAGAAGACTGAGGGTTGATAAGGCAGACCCCGCTGTGCTGCCGGTGGTCTGGCTTCCCCAGCCTCCCTCAGAGAGGGGAAGAGTGCAGAGGCAGGAAACGTCAGAGCACCGCTCCTTCCTCTATCAGCTAGAGAATATCTGCAACTAGTGCAAGTTCCTTATAGGGAATAATAAGCGCTGGAAGGTCATACTTTACGTAATGATCATCCACCCTGCAGGCTGTTGCTCTTGTTAGCTCGGAAGGGGTTTAATGCACATCCAATCTTACTTGAACTTACAACCTCTTTGTAAGGGACATTTTCTAGCCTTCACCTTATGGCTGAGAAGGCTCTGCAAGAGAGGTTACCTGATGCTCTTGAAGTTCCATAGCTATTACTTTACCTCATATTTCTTCTTAAGCCAAGAGGTATCTTCTGATCAATGAGTACACTTTGCATAATTTTTTGCTGCTGATTTCATTTGATGATGGGTAACAGGTGGAACCTGAGAGTTGATGACAGGTTTGTTCTTGCCTCTGTAGTGTACACCCTGCCCCAACCTCCGGTAAATGTTGAGGGGAAGGGGTGGTAAGCCAGGAGCCGAGAAAATGAGAAGTACAGGGAGAAACGGAACGAAAGTCAGACTCTTCGGTCACTCCAATTTCCTTTTTCACTCTCTCTTGTAACTTGGGGATCTGTAATTCTAGGTCCCTCCCACATATCTGTAAGGAAATAATGAGAGCTCAATTCCTGAAAATCTTGAGGAACTGCTCCTCTTCCCAGAAGAACTTCTAGAACTTTATAAAAGATCCATCTTAAGATAGATCCTACTCTGTTTGAAAGTGTGACTCGCAGAGACTTTTCAAAGTGCTCCACACAGTTTCCAGTTGTCCATCATGAAAACCCAAAGTCACCAGGTCATAAATTTCTGGCTGGCCACCAGCTGAGCAAGCAGGTAGCAATACAGAGTGGCCAGCTCCTTTTGCAGGACACGACCTTGCCTTAGAGACTGAGCACTTTCATCAAACACCATTAGATAGATGACTGCTCACTGCCTTGGTAAAATCTGCGATGACCTTGCCTTGCTCCAGGGAGTCCAGGGACCCCAGACATTTCATTATATCATATTGTTAATAACCTCTATGGCTTTTAATAATGGCCCATTTCTCTCTACCAGGCTAAGTGTTTCCTTTGGCTGACTTCCACTAAGTTCTTTTGTATTAGAGCAAAAAGAATGACTGTTTAGCAACTGGCAATTTCAAGGATTTAAAGAAATTACTTATAGAAGCTTCTTTTTATTCTGAAGCTAATATTAAGGCAACTTCAGATTTACAAACTGGAAAAGCAGAAATACAGGCAATTTAGCTGCACCATGGCCACCAAATAGGATAGGCATTCTTAAGAGCATTGACTAGGGCCTATAAGAAAAGTATTAGGACTTACATTTATCTACAAAAAATATAAAAACAAACCTTGCTAATTGGCACTCCGACTCTTGGTCTGTATATCAAAAACTCCACAATTCCTGCAAAGTATTCCAGCAGTCCTACGATGAAAGCAAGCAGGTGCTTACAACATGGAGTCAAGCGTGGGGCCCTATTTATTCTTACCTTATTGAGAAATTCGTTTCTCTTTGCCTTGTGAATAAAAGTACAGATTGCATTATTTAGTTTTGACAAAGCCCTAAACATAAGACAAATGACTTTTGAAAAGCTCACTCTTACAATTAAATTTCTACCTCATACCCTGTTTATTTAGCTAGGATCTACCTGGAAGGACAGACTAGTTGTTACCAGTTTGAAATATTCAGTTGTTATACAGCTACTGTTCTGACCACACTTCGTGGCCAAGGTTACCTCCTCACCTACTCCAGTTTCTTTCAGAGAACAGGGGACCTCGTCCAGTGCCAACAACTATAAAGTTCATGTGTGGAGGAGCAGGAGACCTCCGGATCTGCTGCAGCACTAAAGGCCCATGACCGTCCCCACTGGTCAGTACCTACGTTGTAATAATTGTAATCTTTAATTACCATCCCTAACCTTGGCTGGTCCGCCATGTTCCCTCTAGGCCCGCCCTGAACTCATGTGCCAAACTGCCCACGTTCCTCGGACAAAACTTACTGGTATGTATGAGAGAGGAGATGCGACTAGATCCCACAATCAAATGTAGGGCTCCAAGGCAGTGAGCCTATCAGAATTGCCCCTGTCCTGCCTCCTGCTGTTTTGAGACCCAGGCTTATTGTTCTTTATGTGAGATTCTCCAAGGCTTAGCCTCCCAAAACCCTGTTGTGCGATCTGCCTAGAGCCTCCGGACCCAGATCTGTGCTGTGTACCTGACAATTCTCGTTTCTTCCACAAGCATCAGTGAGTTCCTACTTCATGCCAGGCCTGCCATGCTAGGCACTAGGGAGTCAAAAAGGAATAGGTTCTGATCACTGTTCTCATGAATTTACCAGAGTAGACACCCGGGTCACCAAAAATAACTACCCTGGACCTCTGCCTTGGGTGACTCATTTCTCCCACCTCAAAACCAGAGTGCTGCCTGTTTCATGTGTGTGGGTTTCAGTGAGATAATGAGGCATGCGAAGTGCTCAGCACAGATCCTGGCAGTAGAAAGTGCTCATTGAGTATCAGCTCTTCTCCTTAGTACTGTTGTAAAACAGCAATAACAAATAGTTATAGAATAAAATAAAGTAACAAAATAACTCGAGGGAGGTGGCACATGAGAGCTAGCTTCCTCGCAGATGCTTGAGTTGAACCATGCGGGGAGCTTAGATCTTGCCCGGCAGAAGGAGGGGGAGACGGGAGCTGAAGTGACGCTTCATCCAGGCAGAGCTGCCTGCGCAGGCTTGGGCAGGCTCGTGCCCTTTGGCTCCACGCCTTCTCCCCCTCAGACACATGCGCTCTGGCGGTCACGCTTGGAGGACACTAGTGCCTTTGCTGACCATGCTCTTGGTGCTTCCCTCATCTGCCTTCTGGTCTACAGTCACGTTCCTGCACGGCACACAGTTCTCTGCTTCCTCTGTAAGTCAGAGTCCTACACTAGCATATGCAATGTGTCTTCTGCTTGGTTTCTAGAAAGTAGTTACTAGGTTATCATCTTAGGGTGATGAGAAGGTAGATGCACTGGAGATGCTAAGACCAGGTTTTAGCACACAATATTGTTATCATTTATAAGAGCAACAATCATCACCATCTACAGAACATCCATGAGGTTGGATTGGGCACCAACACTCAGACCCTTCATCTAATCCTCACAGCAGCCCCGATGAGGAGGTGCTAGATTATTATCCCCATTTCACAGTTGAGGAAACTGAGGCAAGGAGAGGGCTAAGTGATTTGCCCATGGTCACATAGCAAGCCAGTGGGAAAGCCAGGAGCAGAACCCTGGCCCAAATGTTTCCAAAGGTTTTATTTCTTCCTCTGAGTGAATGAACAGCCCCTGAGAACATACAGAGTTAAAAAGCTGCTGCTTGAGTTGGGATTTTCTGATTAGCCATGTGATTATTCTGGGTCAACATCATGAACCAGGTATCCTGATGATGTTAGCTCCTGTGAATATCCCTCTGCATTTGTGTCCAGCTGCTCGGCCCATCTGCCAACAGATGTGCCTCTACCTGTGACTTCATACACATGGCCCATAGAACACTTGTAGCTGTGTCTTCTCTCACAGGCATTAGTACTGGAAGGGTTAGCAGCTGTGTGTAATAGTAAAGGTTTTCTGTTCCACATATCATTACGTCATGCTCTGTGCCGACTGCTTATGTGATAACTGGCTTCCTCTGTCAGTCAACCGTAACAGTGGAAAGAGCTGTCGGCAATCAGCCCTGAGACTGCACAGTTAAAGCTGATTAGCTATTAAGGGGCACCTACTTTTGCATATTCTTGATTCTCTTTGTTTGGGATTTTAAGGAGTTACGGTAATATGATTTCTAGTTGGAGACAGGAAATGGGACTGTTGAGGCTGCTCATTTCCCTCTCTGAACCCCGGGTTAATGAGGGCCCTGAGCACACCCCTGGAATGGATGCACAGGGGCCTCAGAAACACAAGTGTTGAGAAGTCTCCGTAGACAGAGACCTGAGAATGCCCTTCCTCACAGACATACTTCTGTGATCAGGGGCTACATTAAAGATTCAGAAACACGTTGTGAAGTCTTGAGAGGGGCCAGAAGAGACATAGCTTGTTGCTACTAGGAGCCACCTGTAGGCCAGCTGTGACCTCGGAGTCTGGGCTCCACAGTGGGAGGTCACACACGTGTGTTTTCCTGTGATATTCCACCTCGGACGTCCACAGAGGTTCCTGTTCCAGTTGGAGACACAAGCCCATTGTCCTCCCGTGGCACTACAGGCAGATATTAGAGGTGCTGCACTCACACAAGCAGTACGGGAGTGGGAAGGCCACCAGCGGACAGAAATTCTACCTGCAGTTCTTCACTGGTCATGTAATCCTGGGAATGGGACTTCCCCTCTCTGAGTCTACTGCCTTCAATGGGCTGTTGTGTCAAATGGAAGCATGGATGCTAAAATATCTGCATACATTCAAAGATGTGATAACAAAAATTATTTAAAAACCCTGGGCATGATAGTGCACATGTATAATTCCAGAAACTCAGGAGGCTGACACAGGAGCACTGCAAATTCTAGGCCAGCCTGGGTAACTTCTGAAGACCCTGTTTCACAAAAGAAAACTTAAGCTGGGGGCAGGCTAGGGATGTGTGTCAGCGGGAGTCCTGGATTCAACCCCCAGTATCACAGAACAAATCAAACAAAATGTTTTTAAAAAAGCTGTCACTGTTGCAGTTTCAGATAACTCTAGGTTCAGGACTATATGCAATTTAGCACAACTAGCAAAGTACTTTATGGGATTTATTTCTTCTTTTGTCTCCTTTCCTGTAAGAAAATAAATTTTTAGAATATGCAGACCATATCTAAATGATCTTCACATCCCTTTTGCCGGGCATAATAACCGGTAGAGGAGAAGCATTTGATAAATTCCTGGGTGGGTAGACTCCTTCATTCATCTGACAAAAAATTATTAAGCATCTCCTATGAGCTAGATTCTATTTTAGATTGGGGAACCACTAACAGAAAGACATAGAAGATTCTAGCTCTTTATAGGCCCTGCGAACCATTCTTACAGCAAGACTGAACAGCCTCTTGTCTAGTACATCAGTCTGTTCCATGCTGCCAGCAGGAAACATTCTGTACCTGCTCTGTACGGCACAGGAGCCCTTGGTCCCATGTAGTGATTGCATACTTGAAACATGGTCAGTATAATGGAGAAACTGAACTTTAAATTTTAATCAATTAAACATATAAAAAGCCACCTACTTTGTTGGACAGTGAAGGTGTTCCTGCACTGGGGGTTACTCCCAGCCTGGCCTCATGGGAAGCATAGAAATTGAGGACTCAGAGCCTTGGCCTTGGGTCTTGCTGGTGGCTACACAATGGAGACACTTTGATCTACTGGGGTGCAGAGGGTGATGGTTTTTGGTGTGGGGCAGGCTGGGGGAGAGGTTGGTAAATAGGGGTTAGAGAGGAACTTAATGACAGGTAAGAGTCTGAGGATGGGGACATACAATTGCACCTGAGTTGCAGGGGGCAGAAGTGTTCAAAGAACTATGAGATTCTTGCTCTGGCCAGCCCAGAGGTGAGAAGAAGGACAGCACAATAGTGGAAGGCCATAGAAAGACTTCAGAAGGAGCAGCATGATTTTCACAGCGATTTAAAAATCAAGGAGGGGAAACAAAGAAAAAATAACTGAATACAAAATAGATGCGAATGAAACCTGTGAGGAGGAAGGAGGGGACAGGGATTCTTGTGCGGGATGGAACAAAGAGTCTTTCTTCCTCCGAGCCTTGTGGGCAGGTTCTGCAAACACTGGGAACAATCAGAGCATCTCACAATGTGGCATTGTGCCTTCTGGGGAACACTGGCTCTGCTGGAAAAGCTCTGAAGTAGTTCACAACCTGGTCTAGGGGGGCTCTCATTTCGGTGTAGCCCAGGATGGAAGAATGAAGGAGAAAATGAGGAAGGGCAATAAAAATCTCTAAGGCAGCTGCTGGAAATGCTTTCTTCAAACACCTCTGTGCTTCCGAGGAGGGATCACATGAAGAAACCCCTGCTGCAGGTACCTGAAGTTTCCAGAAACACGGCCCCATGGTCTGGGAGAGCCCAGCAGCACGCGATTGGACTGCACCTGGCCTTGGTGGGGACTGTCTGCTTCTCAGATGAGGCAGGTGGGGGGAAGAAGTCACAGTAAGAAGGTGTCACTCTTTGCCCTTGAAATGCATCTCAATATCTTTCAACAGCTTCCTCAAACTTTTTAAGAATATGCTTTTAATAACTGTTGTGCCGATATACAACTACCGGAGATAAGTCACTTTGTTTAAATGTGTTCAGGTGTGAGTTTCTCTTGTCATCCTGCTCCCCACTAAACTTCTGGTCCCAAGTCTCTAGGATAAGACCTATTGTGGCAAAGATAGAGTAAGTCTATTTCAGCTAGTTTTTCATACCCTCATCACATTATGCAAGCAAACTCTTCATTTCCTCAATTTTACCTACCAGGGAAATGGGTATAATTGTAAGGCTCGGATCAGACATGACTCTTCCAGCACCCAGCCTGTTTGCCAGCAAAGGCATTGTTCTCAGAGGAGACTCAGCTCAGCACTGAGATTGTTGTTGGAAAACACTGGATGCTGTAAAAGAGATGAGATAGGGAAAACAATCTTTCAGGTCTCCAAGCATCTGGAGACACCCAAAATTTACACTGAACACCTCAAGAACTCTGCCCACTGAGGTGCAAGACAGTCATAGAACTTTGACCACTGATATTAATACCTTCCAGCCTAATGTCCCTTGACATATTTTAATCCCTATGAGAAGAACAACTTCTCTTTGTTCCCTACAGATGGTCTTATTGCCCTCTGTCTGCCTGCATCTGGGTATTACACTGTATGTCGTTTTGCATTCACAAAAGCCCATTGAGTGGTCTCTGCCTCTTTCATTCCTTATGCTAATATTGTATATAGCATACACTGTATGTGGTATATACTGCATGCGTCATTTCCTTCCTGGGGTGTAGAAGATGCAGCAAAGGCAATATGCAAGGTAGCAATTTGTAATACAAATATTAAAGTTCTTAATACTAGGAATAACTCTCATAGCTTTATTGGGTCTTTTCTCCAAGATAAGAAAGGCCCCTAGTTCTGTTGGCACTTTGAGAGGCATTGTATGTCTGTTAGAGAAGATGCTTAGAAGATATGAGTAGGTAGTGGCCCATGACCTCTTGTCCTGTTTTCTCCTGTTCCCATGGGACCTTGTGCACACTTCTACCAGGGTCAACATACTGCTTACAACTCCGTACCTGTGAGTGTCCCCTTGCTGAAGACAAAAACTTGCCTTGGTCTTACTCATCTTTGATCCCCCAGCACAGTGCTCGCACTCCATGACGTGCACTGGAGGTATGAACGGATGAGCAGAGCTCGTGAGTCTAGCCTTATTGAGAAAGCTGTGGGTGCGACGCCTTCCCTCGCCCATGATAAGGGCTAACAGCTGACACTCCTGTCACAAAAGAGGCTAACAAGAGGAAAGCATAATTAATTTATTTAAGCAGAGTTTAATGTGACCCAGAAGTTTTAGAAATAGAGATTCAAAAACCCCCTAAAAGTTATCTTTTTTTATGCCCAGGATCAGTGAAGAATGGACAGCCACGCAGAAGTGTAACTGGAGAAAAGAATCTGATCCAATGAGGAAAAGAATGAAGGAGGAAACCCAGCCAGGCCTGTGTGGCCTGTCTTTCACATTCTTTTTGGTCTCTCTGCAACATTCCTTCCTCTCGGGTGTGGGCCTGGACCCTTTTGAAATGAGGTCTTCAGGGAGAAAGGAGAAGAGATGAATGACCTTTCTAGGTCCCATGACTTGCTTTCAGGAGTGGAACTTAGTCTCTGTGATCCACCTTGGGGAAGAGGGATTCTGGTTTCTATGATAGGCCTTAGAGGAGAAAGAGGGTTGAGAGGCAGGAAGGCAGGAGGGCAGAAAGAACTCCCCTTGGAGGTTTCCCAGCTTCCTTTGGTTTGAGGTACTAAGCATGCAAAGCACAATACTCTGGAACATTATTTTCTGACCCTTAATACTGCTTTAAGAAAAGCAGCTTTGGGTCTGAAAGTCTGGAACTTACTAGTTTTGAGACATTGGGCACATTATTTAATTCCTTGATCAGCACTTTGCTCATCAATAAAGTTTGAATAATACCTACTTCAAAAGCTGACTCATGAGAATGATATGTAAATAAGTGAACTGTCTAGTCGCGTTAGTCAATATTTTGTTACTACCATGAAATACTTGACACAGACTACTTGTGAAGAAATTTAGTTAGCTCACATCTTTGCAGGTGGAAAGTCTAAGATGGGGTATCCCTAAGGGTTTGGCCTCTTCCGAGGGTCAAGGGCAGCAGTATGAAATGGAAGCAGTGGGTATAGGAGAAAGTAATCACATCTCAAGCCAGGGCACAGAAAGAACAGCAGGGATCAGGCTCACTTCTTTTCTAGCAGACCTCTCATGAGAACTCAAGGGATTGTACAAGCACTAGTTTTGGTAGCGTACGCCCCCAGGGACCTACAGACCTTCCTCCAAGCCTGCGCTCCTAACAGTTCCAACACTGTCTCCCAGTCCTGCATGCTGGTGATGAAGCCTTTAATCACACTCACCCTGAAGGGACATACAAGCTGTAAGCCAAGCAGTGCTCAGGAAGCACTCAATAAGTGGCAGTTAACATTATCGGTCCTTCCTTAAAGTTAAAGGAGAGGATAGATTAGCTTGGTGAGAGGCTTGGAGGAGATAAATGGGAGAGGCAGACGATGCCCGAAGCTCTTTGGATAAAACAAATATGAACTAAGATTCAGTAGGAAACCAGGGAGAGGAGGCAGGAGAGAATCCGTCACACAAATCGTAATGATACCAAGCCACGCTGTAGACTCTCTTCTCCCTCACTATTTCTGAACCTGAAGGCAAGAGGTGGCTAAGGTGGAAATGAGTGGAGGAGTGGCATCCTGGACTGAGCGCTCAGCTCCTCCCACCTGCCCACTTTCCACTGGCCCTCCTCTCCTAGACCCTCCTCAGCTGGGCTCTTAGACGAGGGCTCTGAACACCTGGCTCTTCCATGCTGCTACTGGACGGCGTCAGTGTGGAGCAGAGAGAGCTTGCATTGCCTTCTGCAGGACTGACTTAGGTGTGTGACCGCGGGACCTCTGTCTCCATGCCCTTCCCAGAGAGAGTAACAAGAGGCTCTGCTCTTTCTCTGGCTTGCTGAACCGCTGACAGGCGCTGCTCAGTGTGCTCCCAGCCCAAAGCACCCCTGGGTGGCTCTTCTTACTTTGCACCTCTTAATTCAGGAATTATTAACTCACATTTACTTCACAAGACCCCCTCATGGCAGGCAGACCCTCAGAAGCACTTAAAAGCATCCGGAAAGCCTGGTTATCAGTCTTAGAGATCAGAGAACCTTACACTTCTTTAGCTCCTGTAAGTGATTCTAGGGTTGGATCTTTTTTTTAACCCAAATTTTAAGTTTATTTTATTCAAAATTCAATTCTGTCACCTATCCCTTTAAACTGGCCGCCATACCTCCTTGAACCCCGCCATGTAGAGCTCAAGATGGAAATCTTTTCATCTCATCGCCTTCTGGGAAAGATTGTCCCATGCCCTGTTTCCACTCTAAGGCCTTTGGGACACAAACAAAAGGCTCCAGAATCACGTGGAGTGTGTTAGTTACCTCCACACGGGGGGAATGAGCTTCTGCTGTACGAACTTAAAGGAGAAAAGGTCTGTTTTTGCCTCATAGGTTCGGAGATTCCAGTCCATGGTCAGCTGGCTTTTAGGCAGAAACATCATAGCAGAAGAGAGTGGTGGAGGACAGCTGTGTACCTTAGGGCAGCTGGGAAGAAGAGAGCACAGGAGTGAGCTCAATAGGAAGAGTCTCAGGGACCACATATGGTCTGCAATGTCCTAAACCCATGACCCACCTAGACATACCTAGAAATATGTTTTTCTAATCTCTTAAGCCAATCAAGTTGACAGTCAAGATTAACTATCACGTAGAGAAAGATTACTCAAATAGGTTGGGGTTCATTTTAACCTGAATAGAGCGCACAACTGGGCAATCAGAAAAGCAGTGCTGCGGACTTAGGGCCACCTGTAGGCACCTGTTTGGGTCTTCAAAGCACTCTGATGAATCTAAATAAAAGCTTGCCAACATTGATTTCAAATTTCTAGAGGCTGAGGCTGCTTTCCTGATCAATGTTTTCCTCTTCTGGAAGATTCAATAACTGTAGTCCATTTATTCTTTCATTTATGCATTCAGCACATCTCGGACACCTCCTCTGTGCTGAGTACAGTGCTACATGTCAGTACTGCCACTATTTTCTCTAGAGAGCTCTTAGAACTTTGTTATGGTTGATACATTGTGTCAGCCTGGGGAGTTCAGAAATTTGGCTGAGTGACTGAGCAGGAAGTCAAGGTGCTTACTTTGTACACATCCTGAGCCTGTGGAAGAGGAGGGCATGGAGATTGTGTGAGAGCTACACACCCACTGGGGGAGGGTAGGCTGTTTGCAATGTAAAGGAAGAGAGGAGGCTGCTTGCAGCCATTCCTCCCTTTTGCTCTGGTTGTTTTTGCTGTGCTCTGCTGGCATGAACGTTTGCCCTCTGCCATGTGCCACTCTGCCTCAGAACAAGCCAAGTATGGACTGAAGCCTCCACAAACTGTAAGCTACATAAACCTTTCCTTCCTTCATTTTGGGCATCGGGTATTTTGTCTCAGCAACGAGAGAAAAGTAACCAAGACAAACTTGTAGGAAAGTAAAGATGATCTTAAATTTTTAAAAGTATGCTCATTTTTATATTGTAAGTTATTTACTCAAGCATTTTGTAAAAGTGAAATTCATTGCAAAAATGGCTGCATACCTTGCCCAATATCTTTGTCAGTGATAAAAACACTTTGCATATTTTACCGCTTTATTCTTTCTAAAATGCTCTCCTAAGGCTAATGTCATCTACTCTTAGACAGGGTAGGTGTTATTATCCCCATTTTTAGAAGAGGAAATTGAGGCCCAGATGGGTCCACGATATGCCAAGCTCATGTGGCTAACAAACACTATTCAAAAGCATGCGAGAATAATGGCTATTTTGATTGTTTTGCTATTTTAATACTAGTTATATGCAAAGTTGTTGAATAATACCCAGCTTAGATAAGAAATGGAAGAATCTTTTCAAGAAATATTTGGCCACTATTGAGTTTTGTCTTTACCAAACAAGGAACAGAGGTGAATAGTTAGAAAGATTATGAATCACTCTCTTGGCAAAATTCCCTGTGGTAGTCTCAATGCTACATGACCCCTCATTTCCAAGGACCCATTATTTAAAATTTAAATAATATTGTTCTTGGCACTCTGATGGCTCTCTAACCCAGAGGAACTCAACAGAGTAACCACAAAAGAAGGTTATGGGCAGGGGAGCAGCTGAGAACAAGGGAGGTGGCTTCCTTCCTTCAACAATACAACTGCACTTTGATGGGCCTTGCCCTGGAGGATTCAGTCAAAAGGTAAACTATGACCTGAAGTAATAAAACATGCTTGGGAGGGTCTCAGAATAGGCATTGTGCATGCGTATCTGGGACATGCAAATGAATGGGTGGGGGTGCCAGAAGAGGATGTAAGATGACCAAGGACAAGCTGACCCGACAGAGCAATTGTTAAGTTCTAGCCATGATGCTGACCAAATGCTCATTTTCCGGGAGCTTGACCTCAACCCTGTCAACTGACCAGGTGAACCAGGAAAAAAGATCAGTTTTCCTGAGATAGATGACCATTGTGATGCATAGAAAATAAAAGTAAACAATCTTTTTCTCTGTTTTAATACCAGGAGGAAAGAGTTCTAAGGGTCAGAGTCCACTTTGGACTGTGTTTATAACAACTGTATATATTTAACTATTTTGTTAGTGCCCACAAAGTAGCTTAACTTCATATGATATGAGGCCTAAGTTTTGCTACCCATTGGAACACATGCCCTGTGAAGTAGACTGTGAAAGTGTCTTTCCCACTTTGCAGATGAGAAAGATGAGGGTAAGAAAAATCAGTAATTTGCCTAAAATCATGGCTCTAGGAAGGTGAATAAATAGAGTTGAATCATAAGCTCTACTTCAGTATGTTGGTTCATTAACTCATTTACATAATCATTTACTTAATAACTATGTTTTGAGTAGCTGCCCTGTCCTAGGCACTGGACATATGAGGGACCAAATAAATATAGGTGGCTTCTGCCTCCACAGAGTTTCAGTTCAGTTATCTTTTAAATCTCTATAGCCTTCATATTTAAGAATTAATTTGTAATTATGTGGGCTGTTCAGTGCTTGACCTGTTGGGGTGCCTAGCAGAACAGCATGAGTGGCATTTTTGCTGTAGTGTAGGTGTGCTGGGAGAGTCTTTCCCACAAGAGGCAGTGGCCCACAGAAGAGGGAGGTCAGGCCTTGAAGTCGGTTCCTGGATTCAGATTGTGACTCAGTCTCCATGTGATTATCAACAACTTTCTTTTCCGATCTTCAATTTCTTTGTCAAAGAATGAACATAGTAATACACATTTTAAAAGAATGTCATGAGGCTTGGCTGAAGTTCTCTGAGCACAGTGGCACACTTGAGGCACTTAGCAAACATAGCTGTGACTGAGCTCCTACCAAATGCTGCATGCTGTGAGGGACATGCTAATTTGTGGGCCTCCTGCTCCTGAGAGTAAGAGCAGCCTATAGACATCTTTATGATTTCTCATTCTGATGATTCTTCTCTCCAATCTCTGTCCTCAATCTGTTCTACTCCGCCTTTGTGGATCTCAGAGTTGGGATACCATTTATTTGGAATTCAAAGATAGATGCTCAATAAATTTTAACTGATGATGGTGACCTAATGTAGATGTACAGTTAATGAGAGAAACTCAAAGGGGATTGACTTGAAATGTAGAAGATCAAGAATGCTTTGTGAATATTTCTGTTTTTAATAGATTTATATTAAAAGAAAATTTAAAGGAAATGTGGAATCTCAAACCATGTGTTTTTCTTACCAGTGTTTAGTTTAAGTATGCTTCATTGAAATTTTCTTTTAATTCTCTCCTGAGATAGAATCTAATCTTTATATGTAATGACTTTTAAGTATCTTTATTTATTTTTTAAATTTCTCATTTCATAAATGTGATTAGCTCTGGGATCTATATGCTTAGGGACTATTTCCACCCAGTTAAATAATTCTTTTCTGTTCTTGATTTCCAGGATGGTCACTGGAATTAAAAGAGTGGCTAAGCTGCTGTATACAATGTCTACTGTGTCTGCCCATGTCGTCTGCTAGTGGCAGCAGAGACACACCTCAAGTGGACTTTTCTTCTTTATTTTCTTTTTTCCTATTTTTTTGCTTGCTTTTTTCATTTTTAGTTTTGTTTTTATATGAATGTGAACACTGTTTATAGTTTTTGTTGTTCTGCTCTTGTCTTTATTTCTTTCATCTCTCTTTCCCTCCTGTCTTCTGCACCACTTCCCAAAAGTTTGCATGATCCTCCTTTTCCTCCAGCTCAGCTTCTAGTCTCTTTCTTTTCCTCTATTTCTCCATTTTTCCCCATCCACTTTTAAATTTTCTACACTGAGGGTGTATTGAGCCATATTGAGGCTCATTATTGCATACAATTTTCTGCTTCATTTTAGATTTTGCTATTTAAGCACAAATCTAGTTCATATGTTCAAAGGTGGCAAATTAATAGTTACCTCAGTTTGTCATTTTCTAGGCTGTATATGATGCTGTTGTTATGGTTAATTGTACCACTTTAACCAAAGTGACATAATTGTGCTAACTAGTTATTCTTCCTGATGTTACCAAGACTGCAGTTGCCTAAGGTTCATAAAAAATACTATAAGCCAGTTCCAAAAAAAACAGGGTCTCGACAAATAGGCAGTAACTTCTCATCCTCAATAAACTGAAGAGGTATGTTCTTGCAATAGACTCAAAACCCCAAAGCCAGCAACACATGGAAGGCACCTCTGAGGAATAGTCATTTTCTATGTGTTCTAAATACTAACAATACAGCTACTCTCCATAGGAAATTTACAAGCATTAACCTAGGAATTAAACTTAAAAATATGAAATGAGAAGAAATTTAAAGAAGATACAACCACAGATGTCCAGCTCACCAAAGGCAAACCCAGGGGGCAATGAAGTAGGACAATCTGAAAACCACCCACCTTGACTCCCTGAAGTGGTAACAGCAGAAATAACTAAGTAGATGAGTGAGGTTCTAGAAAAAAATCAAATCGGAAATAATTTCTCAGATAACTATGGAGATGGTGACCATAATGAAAGACATACCAGTGACTCTAGAGCAGATATAGATAAGAAAAAGAGGAGCCCAGGAAAATGATGAAAATTGTGAATGCCCAACACAGGAAAGAAATAGAATTCATAAACAGAATCAAACAGATATCTGGGAGATTAAGACTTCTGTTGAAAGTTTATACCCCAGAATAGTCAATGTGAGCACAGAATCTCAGATCTAGAAGACAGTATTACAATACCAATCATGAAAAGAAATATTTTTTAAGAATAGCAGGGAATTACAAAAAACAATTCTAGCAGCTGCAATATGATGCAAAGATAAATAACATAAGATTGATCTGAGTCAATGAAAAGTAGGAGTTAGCACAAATGACATAAAAACCAGTTTAGAGATGTCATGGCAGAAAAATTCCCTGGCTGGGAAAAAGAATTTGACATATAGTAACTGAGGCATATAGAACTTCAGTTATCCATGAGCAATTAAAATATATAGCAAGGCATATCATAGTTAAGATTTCAGAAATTGAACATAAGAACAGAATATTAAAAGTTGTTAGAGAAAAGAAATCACCTATGAGGAAAAGCCCATCAGAATTACAGCACACTTCTCAATATAAACCCTCAAGTCAAGGAGAACTTGGAGCGAAGTACTTCAAACTCTAAAAGAAAACAGCCTACAGCCCAGATTGATGTACCCTACAAAGTTACCTTTCAAAATTGATGGAGAAATAAGATACTTCCATGACAAAGAACACCTGAGGAAATCCATGCACACCAAATGAGCACTCCAAAATAATCTGAAGGATGTTCTAGAAAGACATAACCAGGTCTACAACTCCATGAACACTAACAGAGGGAATCCACCAGGCAAAGGAAACAGTTAATCAGTGGGGGAGGAAACAACAGGAAAATAACATGACAAGGACAATCCAATACATATCAGTTAAAACATCAATGTTGATGGCCTCAATTCATCAATTAAAAGAAACACACTGGCAGGATAGTTCAAGAAGCAAGATCCAACAATATGCTGTATAAAGAAATATATTTAATTCAAAAAGAAATTCATAGACTGAAAGTCAAAGGATGGAAAACAATACTCCACACTACAGGAGCACAGAAAAAAGCAAGGGTAAGAAATTCTATTTGCAGACCAAATGGATTTCAAGCCAAGACGGATTAAGAGAGACAAACAAGGTCACTACACCCTTGTAAAGGGCACAGTCCAAGAAGAACAGATAACAATCATAAATAGATATGCACCAACTACCAGTGCACCCAACTATATAAAACAAATATTAACAGACATGAAAAATCAAATAAGCACTAATACAATTATAATGGGGAATCTCAATACCTCACTGTCACAAATAGATCAACTAGATAAAAAATTAATAATGAAATATTACAACTGAACAAAACCTGTGAACAAATAGACTAAGCAGATGTCTATAGAGTGCGTGTCCACCCCAAAACATCAGAAAATACATTCTTCTCAGCTGCACATGGGACATTCTCCAAAATAGACCACATACTAGTTCATAGAACATGCTTACATGTTTGCATGCTTATGTGCAAGATAATTGAAATTATTCCATATATGTTATCAGACCATACTGCAATAGAAGTGGAAATCAATAGCAAAAGAAACCACAAGAACTTTATAAACACTTGGAATTAAATAACATCCCCCTGAACAACCAGGGGGACACAGATGAAAGTAAAGAAGGAATTAGACGGTTTCTATAATTAAATGATATTGGCAATACAACATGCTGGGACTTATGGGACACAGTGAAAGCAGTCCTCAGTGGGAAATTTATAGTGGTATATACACACATCAGGAAAACAGAGTGTTATGGTTGATACATTGTGTCAACTTGGGGAATCTAGAGGTTTAGCTGAGTGACTCAGGAGGAAGCTGGGGTGCTTACTTTGTATACACTCTGAGCCTGTGGAGAGCTCCATGCCCCCTGGGTGGGGATAGGCTGTTTACAAGGGAAGGGAAGCAAAGAGGCTGCTGGCAGCCATTCCTCCCTTTTGGCTGGTTGCTTTTGCTGTGCTCTGCTGTCTTGAACAGTTTGCCCTCTGCCATGTGCCTCTCTGCCTCTGAAACAGCCAAGTATGGACTGAAACCTCCACAAACTGTAAGCTAAATAAACCTTTCTTTCCTTCATTTTGGGTGTTGGGTATTTTGTCTCAGCAACGAGAAAAAAGTAACCAAGACACAGAGTGAGCTGAAATAAACAACTTCATATTGAAACTCAAGCTTTGAGAAAAAGAAGAGTAAATCAACCCCAAAGCTCATAACATGAACGAAATTATTAAGATCAGAGCAGCAATCAATGCAATGGAGACTAAGAAAATGATACAAAGAATTAATGAATTGAAGAGTTGGTTTTTCAAAAGAGTACATGCAATTGGCAAACCCTTAGCCAAACTATTAAAATAAAAGAAAGAAAAAACTCAAATCCATGCAATTAGGAGTGAAAAGACTGAAATCATAACAAATCCTCCAGAAATTCAGAAGATTAGCAATACCTACTTTGAGAACTTGTGTTCTAATAAGACAGAAAATGAAGCAGAAATGGACAGATGCCTAGATACATATAAATTACCAAAGCTGAGTTAAGAAGATATAAAAATCCTAAATAAACCAATATCAATCAATGAAATTGAAGATGTATTTCAAAACTTACCAGAGAACAAAAGTGTAGGCCCTGAAGGATTCACTACTGAACTCTACAAGAAATTTAGAGAAGAACTAATGCCTCTGCTTATCAATCACTTTAATGAAATTGGAAGGGAAGCAATAGTCCTAAATTCATTCCTGGAAGCAAGCTTTATGAACACAACAGGAGAAGGACCCAACTAAGAAAGAGTACTTCAAGGCAATCTCCCTAGTGAACATAAATGCAAAAATCTTCAATAAGATACTGGAAAAGACAGTGCAGGAAATCATCATGAAAATTATATACCATGAGTAAGCAGGATTCATCCCAAGGATGGAGGGATGGTTCAACATCTGCTAATCAATAAATGTAATGCACCATATTAACAGAGCCAAGGACAAAGACCATATGATCATCTCAATAGATGCAGAAAAAGTATTTGAAAAAGTCCAACACTCATTCATGATAAAAATCCTAATGAAAGTTGCAAAGATGGTCTTTATCTTAATCCGATAAAAGCCGTCTATGTAAGAACAACACCCAACATCATATGGAATGGACAAAAAGAGAAGACTTTCACTGGAAAACCATTGAATAAGACAAGAACATCCACTGTCACCACTCTTTTTCAATATAGTTCTTTAGACACTATGCAGAGAAATTAGACAAGAGAAAGAAATAAATGGAATAAGGACGGGGAAGGAAAAAGTTAATTATCATTATTTGTGGATGACATAATATCATACATAGAATACCCCCAAAACTCCACCAAAAGACTTCTATATTTACTAACCAAATTCAGCAGCATAGCTGCAAAGTCAACATAAAAAGTCAGCAGCATTCATGTACACAACTAACAAATTCACTGAGAGGGAAATTAGGAAAAAAACAGTTTCCAGAACAGTATTCAAAAAATGAAATACCTAAGAATCAATCTAATGGAGGAAGTAAAAAACCTCTACCTTGAAAAGTATAGTGCCCTGGAAAAGCAGACTAAAAAGGGTGTCAGAGAACGGAAATGTGTCTCTTGTTCTTGGGTAGGAAGAACCAATATAGTGAAAATGCCCATATTTCCAAAATTGCTATGCAGACTTAATGCAATCCTAATCAAAATTCCAACAGTATCTCAGAAGACTAAAGAAAATAATTGTAAAATTCATTTGGAACCAGAACAGATCTAGAACAACCAAGGCAACTCTTGGCAGCAAAGGTAAGGCAGGGTGCATCCTAATCCCTGGTTTGAAATTGTACTGCAAAGCTACTGTGATAAAGCATGGTACTTTTAAACAAACAAACAAGAAACAACAAAAACAGACCCAAGGATCAGCAGAATGGATTTGAAGATAGAGAAACAACTTCAGATAGTTAGCCACCTTATCTTTATCTTTAACAAAGGGGCCACACACCTTCACTGTAAGAAAGATAGCCTCTTTAATAAACCGTGCTGGAAAAAGTCACTTTCCACATGCTAAAGACTAAACTATACCTATATCTTTGACCATGCACTAAACTAAAGTTGAAATGGATCAAAAATCTAAATATTAAAACAGAAACATTAAATCTTCTGAATGATAGAATAGGTAGAACTCTTGAAGACATTGGTGTAGGCAAAGACTTCGTGAACAAAACCCCAGTTGAATGAGAACTACCACAAAGAATCAACAACTGTAATCTCATCTTATTAAAAAGCTTTTGCACAGCAAAAGAAAGCACCAACAGAGTGGAGACAACCCACAGTGTGCAAAAAATTTCACCAAGTGTTCCTCAGACAATGGATTACTATCTAGAATATATTAAAAGATCAAACTCCCAAATTTAAAGATCCAATCCAAAAGTGGCATCTGATGAACAGACACTTCTCAGATGAAGAAATGTAAATAGCACATACATATATTTTCAAAAGTTCAATATCACTATCCTTCAATAAATGCCAATTAAAATACTGAGATTTCATCTCATCCCAGAAAGAATGGCTATTATTAAGAAATAAACTAATAGCAAATGCTTCCAGTGCTGTGGGGAAAAAGGGACCTTTCTCCACTGTTCATAGGAATGTAGACTGGTGCAATCACTGCCAAAATCAGAGTGGAGATTCCTCAAAAAACTAAGACTAGAGGTTCAATTCAATTCAGGTATTCCTCTTCTTGATATTTTCCTGAAAGAATTAAAAATATCATACTACAGTGATATATGCTGTGTTTATAGCAGCATAGTTTTTAATAGCTAAATCTTGGAAACAGCCCCCAAACCCCAATAAGTTGTGGGTTTTTAAAAAAATTTATTTTAAAGAGAATAAAAAAAATAACAAAATAACAACATAGACAATAATAAAGCAGCACTAAAACTATAAAAATGATACAGGGTTTCAAAACAAAGTTATAGGGATTAATAGTGGTTGCTATATTACATATTGTTATCTTTAATGGAGTTGCTCAGATTACCAGATGTAAGAATACAAGATTGATCAAACCATTAAAGAGAATAAAAAGTAATTTAAAAACATTAGAAATAATACATTGCTTCCCTAAACAAGATGTTAGGAATTCACCAATGGTTTTCATATTGCATATTGTTGAGTATTTGAATATTGTTATATTCAGATGAGTTGTTCAGATTACCAGATGTAAGCACACAAAATTGGTCAAAAAAATTGAAGCATTAACTCTTTCAGTAAACCAGTAGACATCAACAGTATAGCTATCCTATATATATATATATATATATATATATATATATATATTAGAGAGAGCATATATATGTTAGAGAGAGCTTGAGTTCAGTGTTTTAATTTTATATATATATAAAAGAAGGGTATATATGTATACATATATACCCTTCTTTCTTCCCTTTGAGCAATTTCTAGTTTGTTTTATACAATGCAGTACTACTCTGCTGTAACGAAGGCTAAGCTTGAGAAATTTCTCGCTAAATGCGTGCACCTTGCGGGCCTCTTCTTAAGTGGTGTAAACCAGACAGACACGTGTAAATACTGCATTGTGTCTCTGGTGTGAGAAACTGAAAGTATAAATAAAGGCCAAAACACATGATAGATATTGTGGTAGAGAGAGAAAATGTTCAGATGGGAAGGGGAACTAGGGATGGGGGGGAAGAAGGAAAGAAAAGGAAAAAAATGATGAGAAAAGAAGGGAGAAAATGGAAAGAAATCTTTGAAAATAAAGGAAAGGAAGGAGAGTTGATGGGAAGGGAGGGGGATGGGAAAAAAGAATCATGCTGTGTCATATACAGGTACAGATTCCTTATAACTGTGATCATTATATATACCTAAAATGTACCAATAAACATAATTAATTAGAAAAAACACATAATCCAGAACACTATCCATGAGCCACAGCCCCAGTCCTGAAGCATTTGTATAGCCGACAGTTGACTCAAACCAGGCAACCAAAGCCTACTGATCAGCGTCTTAACATGGGCTCCTCACTGCTATCTGTGTTTAGCTGGGCACCCTGCTTACTCAGTCTAATCATTATTTCTTCCTTCCTTCATTCAGTGAGCACGTGGTGTGTGACATACACAATACCAGGCACAGTGAAAGTGAGATGAAGCATTCCAAATTTACCCCTTCTGTACAGGGAATTGACACAGAAAGTACAAGATGAAATGATGTGCCACTCATTTAAAAAAAGTTCCCACAGCAATGCTACCTTATACAATGCAGTGTGCTGGGCAGTGAGGACCCAGGTGGGAAAGTAGCTCACATTCTGAGGTTACCCAGGATGATGCGGTAGGAAAAGCCTGCATTCTGGGGCCCAAGTCCTCAGTGAATGAAAGGTGATAAATGATAGTGAAGAAAAGGACAATATGCCAGTAGCTCTAACTGGCACAACTCCTTAGAAAGGAACAGAAATGCACATTCTGTCATCATGGTAGTTGTTTGCGTAAATAAAAGGATTGGAAGTGCAGTAAAAAAATGGCCTTAGGGAGTGCAAGAAAGCCCACCTGTGTTGCCTGGGAGGGTTTGGATGAAGCAGTCAACTTGGGGTGGGGAAGCGCTTTAGTTGGTAGCTGGAGCTAGAACATTCTGGAAGGACTTGAAGATATAAGGGACAAGTGTGCCTAAAAACAGAGGGGAATAGGGAAGGGATTGGAAGTCCGGATCTGTGGCAAGGATGTCCAGACATCAAAGTCTTACAGAGAAATAGGTGCAAACACAGCAAGCACCCTTCTCCGGGAGCCAGCAGGGGGACCTAGTAGGACACAGAGGTCTCTCTCGATAAAACATGATTTGAGTTGATCCTAGAATGCGGGACAAAGGATTTCATTTCTTTCTCTGTTTTATTGTCAAAAACAAGTGCCCTTAGGTTCAAACAGAAACAAAGGTTCTGTGTGAAATCTGAGTAATGCTGTCTCTCTCAGTGACTCACTGTAAACAAGTTTCTCAACTTCTTAGAACCTTCATTTATCCATTTATAAAATGAACCAGTTATACTAATTCTACCAGGCTACCAGAGGATCATCTGAGATCACACAGAGATCCATCTGACATATTTCTTATGTGCCTTCCTGTTCCGGACCACGAATTATAATTTGAGCCTAGGGGACATCCACTCTTGTCCTTGTCCTGAACTTTGGCCCAGATTGGAAAGCAGAAATTCCCCACTCTTTTCTGGTTACAGCTGGAAGCCCTAGGGCTAATGACTAATGTGTGCTCACAGGGCGAGATGAGACCTGCTGAAGACGATAAGGCACTGTGGAAACTACAGTTCCCTTATTGCCCCCTGTCTGGTCTTTGCAAGAAGGCTTTGCTCTTACTAGCTCACCATTACTAGTCACCACTGCTGTTCCAAGAAACACCCACTGCCCTTTTGTTCTTGACACAGATGTGATGGATAAATACCAAAGTTCTGGGTGCCTCCTGGCCTTTTACTCCCCGCAAACACCCTGTCATCCCAGATCCATGACTACACTTCTATCTTGTCTTTTTCCTTTCTGCCATGCGCCATAACTCTTGACAGGAGACTGGGGACTCTCTACAGGGCTCTCGCATAACTGGCTCTGTGGAGAGGGTCTCTGATAGCTTCCCATATGTCAGGAGCCGGAATACGGTAGCACAATACAGGCATGGTCTTGCACCTCTGAAGCTTACAGATTGGAGGAAAAGAGAGATAGTACCACAATTAATTGCCAGTACAAAAAGGAAAACTCAGCACCAAGCACCAAGCATGTGGTTCAGAATATGCATACTGACTATACCTTTGTTCCTCTCCTCTCCTCTCCTCTCCTCTCCTCTCCTTTTCAGCTTTCAGTCTAAATAATATAACAAATGCTGTTTGCTAACACATACTGATTACTTATTTCAGAAATTTTTAGAGGCTCTAACATTGTAAGTAAGAACATCTCAGGCCCACACAAACACAGACGGTGCAAGGATAAAACTATATCCAAGGGACTAAAATAGTGTGCTTCCAAGGCTCCTGAGTCAAAGAGACCCAGTAGGAAATGATAGCATCAAGTCACAGATGTCAGCATCAAACTTTTGGCTCACTGGAATAGAGCATGCAAACTCATCAAGCTGCAGGGCAAGCCACTGTCACATCACTTGGGCAGGGGGAAGGCGAAAATGGCAGCCCCCAGTGGAGCCCTGGAATGTGTGGAGGTCTGACCCTGTCCACAGCCCATCCATTCGCTACTCTATCAAGGGCAGGGGAGAGCCTTTTCCTCTATAAATGTGCTCAATTCAAAGAAAGCCTGGGTTTCCCTAAGGTTTGCTCATGAGTGACAACATTATTTAAAGATCTCAGGGCACAATGCCTTCCCTAACTCCCCAGGGGCCCCAGACAAAAGAATCTGGCAAAGGCTCTGTCTCTGGTCATTATGTGGCAGCAGCTGTGTGTCCCCACCACACTGGGGAAACATTTCCTCCCCCAGGCCTGCCTCCCTCACCCCTCAGGGCCTGTTCTGAGTGCCTAGCATTGTTGGGAGAAGCAGCTGAGCTAGGGGCCCAGGCAGGCACAGAGGCACTTAATAGTAAAGCTTCCCCGCTATCCCTTCAGCAGCGGTGGGTATTCAGGCAATCTTATTTTGGGTGCTGACTGGAGAATCAATTGCTCCGTCCTTTCTTGGCAGCTTTGTTGTCACACAGTCCTGGAGCTCTAAAAATATTTGTCAGATTTACTGCAAGTGCTTGTTTACAAGTTTGTCTCCCTATTTAGACTTTGGGTTTCCTTGTGACAGGCACCGTCTCACTTATTTTTACCGTGGTGCCTGACTTGTAATGGGAGCTGAAGAGAGAGCTAGCGAGCAAGTGTGTGTGTGTGTGTGTGTGTGAGAGAGAGAGAGAGAGAGAGAGAGAGAGAGAGAGACAGAGAGAGACAGAGACAAAGAGAGAGATGGGGAGGAGGGAGGGAAGGGGAGAGAGAGAATGTGACAACAAGAGAGAAAGGTTGAGAATGAATATGAATGAATGAAAAATCAGTCTCTAAAGTTGCACAAATTGGTTAGGAGATGCCAGTCTGGACTTTTGGATGCCAGTGGGTCCTCAGAAGTTCCACAAAGGTGTTGGGTGGGGATGGGATGGCATGCCATTGTTATAGGCAGCTGAGTTAGATAGAAATATTATAGGCAGTCAGACAGGGCCAGGCCCTCGAGGGAGCCAGCAGGCCTGAAGGAGCCAGCAGACCTGTGGGCCAGACCTCAAGACAAAGGGTGCTATACAAATGCACCCACTCACTTCCCTAGGTGTAAACATCAGGGATTGATATTCTAAATAAGTAACCACCACCTTCTAAAAAGCCAGGAAGAGTCACTAGCCCGACCCCCACAGGAAAAGCCCCTGATCTGTATTCATGCCCGCTTGCAACGTGACTTGCTTCCACATTTGATCTCAGTCCACTCAGTCTTACCTGGACAATTATGCCTGTGATCTTATTGGTGGACCACAGTGTTGTCCATTTCCCCTACCTTGGACCTGCCTCACCTCATGGTTTTTCCCTATAAAGTCCCTGGAAAAGACAGAGTTGGGGGCAACCCACTCGGGCCCCCCTTCTGTCCCTCTCTTGGACAGAAGCTTTCTTTCTCTCAATAAATATATTCTGCTCTTAACCTCCGTTGTTCCTCATATTCATTCTTCGGTTTTAGAGAACATGAACTCGTCTGATATCATTCAGGTTGGGATATTTATTTTTCTGTATCACCATGGCACAGGAGCCTGATCTACTGCCTCCAGGGTGGCATGACACATCAGTTAAGATACTCATTCTCCTTATGCATTAGACACCCTTATTTGAATAAAAGGTTTGTCTCCTTGCTTTGTTCTGTGTCTAAAAAATTATTTGAAAAATATTCAGTTACATTTGTTAGTTGTTTACTTAGTTTTTTTTCCCCCAGTTTTGATATATTCTGTGATGGGCAAGTACTTGTATTAGTTCAGATTTTGTCTACCATTAGGAAAATTTTCTGTATCTTTGTCTTGTCTTCCTCTGTGTGAAGAATGACACAAAGAAGGGATTTTGCTTGTCAAGTGTCCATAGTACTTTCCATTGTCCAGAGCTCCAATAGCTCAGCTGCTTCTGCCTGGCACCCACATGTCCTGACTCTCTGAAGTGTGCGGTTCACACATCATAGTGAGCGTGTGAGGGCACTTGAGGTTAGTGGTGCTTTTAGCATTTATCTCCAGTTCTATTTTCCCACAGGTAATATTACTATAACCAACTGCACTTTATAGCATTTTTGTTGACTGTCCCAAATGGGGAGGTGACAGCCACAGAAGACTGAAGTGCTGTATAGAAAGGTGGACCATGATTTCAAAACAAAATGATAGAAATTAACAGTGGTTGTTATATTACATATTGTTATCTTCAGTGAAGTTGCTCAAACTACCAGATGTTAGAATGCAAGAATGATCAAACCATTAAAGACAATAACAAGTAATAAAAAAGCACTAGAAATGAAACAGAACTTCATTAAACAACCATTGCTAATTCCTATCATCTTGTTTTGGAACCCTGTACCATTTTTATTGTTTTAGTGTTGTTTAGTTTTCGTCTTCATTGTTATTTGGTTATGTTTTCCTCTTTAAAATAAATGAAAGAAAGGACCATGGATGCTACCTAAGAGGAAATTGTTACTCAAGTTTGATAAGGGTGTCACTGTCAGATAACCCAGGAAATCCATGACATGGCTCATAAATGAGCTCATACAGAGGTTTCCATTGAGGTAGGAGAGAAGAAATGAGGATAGGTAGAAAAGAGATAAAGAGAATAGTAATTTAAAACTTGTACTTCTAAGAAAAACTGCAGCTGCAGTGCACAATCAAAGTTACCTAGGATTACAAATTTTTTCCCTTCTAGGAAACTTTCCCAAAACATTCCAAAGTGTTTTAAAGATACAATAAACTTATAAAATGAATCCTTCCTTGCCTTACACTTATAAAATGGGTCCTTGGCTGTCAAGTATAAATCGAGTCTTTGTTGTCTACAGAGCCACACATTCCATAGAGTTCCACCTCTGGGAACACATAAGTACCCCCAGACTCAGACCACAGTCCTCTTACCCAAAGAGCACCCACTCTCTTCTGTGTGCACTTCTTTGATTCTACCTAATAAATATGCTGATTCTTTCCATGAATGAATCCTCAAATGCCTTTCTGCGATAAGCCAAGGTCCTACTGCACGGGTGGGAGTGTGTTGAGGTATTCACTTCCCTCTGGGGGAACCTCCTCAGGTCCTATCCAGTGACATGATGACTTTATCTGCCTGCTGATGTACTACCTACCTCATGAGTACCCGCTGTATGTGGGGCTGTGTGGGGCACTGGCAATGTAGAGAAAGTGCTTTTGTTTGATGCTCATATCCGTGACAGTTAATCTTCCTTGTAAAATTGATTGGATTAGGAGAGGCTTAGAGTGGTGACTAGACGCTCTTACAAAAGAGCTCTAAGCCAACTACTGGATTTGCTCATGAAGTCATAGTTGAATGGGCTAGTAGGAGGTGGGGCCCAGCTGGAAGTAGACTACAAGGGGCTTGCCTTTGCGAGACGTCTTTTCTTTGGCCCTTTCCCTTTCTTACACTTCCTGGTTGCCATAAGGTGAGCAACTACCCTCCTCTGTGCTCTGCTGCCCTGGTACCTCTGCCCTGGAGCCAGCTGAGCACAGGTCAAAACCTCTGAAAGCATGAGCCACAACAACCTTTCATCCTTCAGTACACGTCAGCTATTTTGTCCCAGTGGTGGAAAGCTAATACAACATCACAGTAAAGCAAGGTGGAGAAAATGATACAATTCACAGTGATAAGCAGCACAGACAGAAATGAACAGATGCTGTGGGACTGCAGACTAGCAAAAGAATACTGTCCCTGGAGAAGAGGAACAAGGGAAAAGTTCAGCAGAGAAGTGAAATTTGAATTAGGCTTTATCTTTAGATCATTGGAGTCTGGAGGCAGAAGGAAAGCAGAACAAGAGCAGAGGTATTACTGTGGGACACTTTCTGAAACTGGAGGTTTGGGGCTCTGGGCCTTCTGAGAAGTGGGACTAAGAAGCAGGGATGTGTCAGGCAGGAAGGCTGAGGCAGGTTGGGCCAGAGGGAAATGAACTTGTAGGCTTTGCTAACTGTGTTACTTGGAGGCAGTGGAGAACCACTGAGGGTGGCTAAAGCATATTCTCATGGGCATGCTGAAGAATGGCTGATGATCCTAAGGATATGAGAAAGGCAGTCCAGAAGGCAAAGGTGGTTCAATTGCCACTAAATGAGCCCCTGGCAGCTGTGTGAAGTTTTTGGGAGGGAGGGGCAAAGCCTGGTGTTGTGAAGCAGTAATCAAGTTAATTGCCATGATCCATGTAAAGGAAGACAACGTTCTCTACTGCGGTCTCATGGAAGAGACCTTGGAGGAGGAGGGATAGATTCAAAATCCGGGTCATGATTCCTTCTGTGTGTTCAGCAATGAAGGGAAAGAGATGATGTGCAGGCCCTAGATGTTTCAAGCCCAGGAGACTTGGGCTTGTCCTTGTTTCTGTTTTTCAGCACTGCTTTACATCTATGCTGGAGTGGTGTCTTGGTTACTTTTTTCTCGTTGCTAAGACAAAATACCTAACACCCAAAATGAAGGAAGGAAAGGTTTATTTAGCTCACAGTTTGTGGAGGTTTCAGTACATACTTGGCTGGTTCTGAGGCACAGTGGCACATGGCAGAGGGCAGAGGGCAGAGGGCAACAGTTCATGGTGGTGGTACACAGCACAGCGACAAGCGCAAGAAGGGAGGAGTGGAGGAAGGAATGGCAGCCAGCTGCCTCTTTCTCCCTTACATACACAAACTATCTGCCATAGGGTGGGTATAGCTCTCACACCCATAATCCCAGCATTGGATCATGGATCAGTCATAAACTCTAACAGCCACCCCATAACTGCCTGAGGATTTGGGGGAACATGCAGATACAAACCATAACAAGTGGTCTTGAACTAAGATGCTATTCCTTTTCTGAGAGGCAGGTTTGGCATTCTAGAACTAGAGAGGTTACCGACATCAACCCTCATAATTTATGTAATTATTGTTATTATTTTGCGACAGGGTCTTTCTGTGTAGTCCAGGCTGGCTTTAAACCCAAACTCACAATCCTCCTGTCTCAGCCTCCCAAGTGCTAAGATTACAAGCGTGTGCACCATGCCTGCCACAATGATTGGATTAGAAGGTGGCTACACTGTTTTAATTTGGTTTATTATAGGCCAATAGTAACGGCTGAACTGTGTCCTCTCAAAATTCACAAGTTGAAGTCCTTACTCTGATGCTCTCAGAATTTGACTGTATTTGGAAAGAGAGCATTAAAAGAGGCAATTCAGTTAAAATGGGATTGTTAGGGTGACCCTAATCTAATGCGATGGTTGCCTTTATAAGGAAAGTTAATACACAGACAATATAGAAAGAAAGTCAGTCGTGTGAGGATACAATCAGAAGGTGGCCATGTGCAAGCCGGGGAAAGCTATCTCAGGGGGAAGGAAACCCGTTGGCACCTTTATCCTGGTCTCTGGGTTTGTAAGCAAATGAATTTCCACTGTATAACCCTCCTGGGCTGTAGCATTTATTTTGGCAGCCCAATACACTCCCTATAAGCAAATTCTCACACAGGATCCAATCCTTTCTTGAGAAAGGCATGGAAGGAAACACCCAGGAACTGGGACAATATTACAAGCTTTTATTTTCTAGCCAGTCCTACTTCTCCACTGGCTTAGTCTGTCACTGTAGTCATAGGCACCATGACAAGGAGGGGCAGGTGAGCTAGGGACATTCAGTCGCTTAACAAGAATGTCATGGGTGGTTACATTTGGAGCCTGTCAACTGATTCAAAAGTGCACAATGACTCAGCTCCCAGGTCTTGGGGAGAGTAAATATTCCAGTTTAAATGGGAACAATTATTCAAGTTTGTTGACAAAATACCACTGGGGAGAATAATATACATATATGGAATCCATCTTTGAGGAGGCAAAGGCAAGCAGAGGAGAGCACCTCACAAAGCCCACTTCCCTCTACTTGCGATGACCTCATTACTACAAAGACAGAGAAATGTGCGCCAGTGGCCTTAATTAGGTAAACACGGAGATTCTCCATGTTTAGGAATCTCATTGTAACCAATGGGAAGACAGGATTTCCAAAGACAATTGCTGGATATGACTGGGTCATTCTCCAGATCTGAGATAAGCCAGTTATCTAAGGGTTGCTACTTAAAGCAGCAACAAAAGACCATTTTAACCAATTCCTCTCCAGCTTTGGAGATGCCAAGTTTTCATTGTGTCTGGCTAGCAACAATAGAAAATGGTAAAACGGTGCAGTCTGGAACACCCCAGGAAAGCCCCCAAGTCAGCCAGGTTCTGGGAAATACTGCTTAGTTACTCCAGAAAGGATACAGCGAGAGGAGAAGAACACAGAAGTTTGGAGCCAAACAGACTTGCATTTGAATCCTGGCTCCTTTAATTACGCTTTAGCCTTGGGACAGTTACTTAACCTCAGTGCCCTCAGCTTCCTCATCTGTAAGCTTAGTGTAGCCTAGAGCCCTCTGTGTACGGTGAGTGTGTCTGAAAGAGAACAGAGAAGCCGCGTGGAGATGAGGTTGGTAGGCTGGGCTTGCTGCCGGGAAAATTACTCACTAATGGTCACCATTATTCTGGCCCAGATTTACCCCTGACAGATGAATACAGAAGATCAATAACTCTTCAACCTTTCTTCACTCAGGAAGCAAAGGTCAACAAACATCTTTCATATGCCAGGCATTCCCTCTTCCGGGCACTAAATGTCATTCCCGACCTGATGGCAGTTTGAATCCTGGATATAAAAGGATCTCATGGTGCTTTGGACACTTTCTCAAAAAGTGCAATATGTTGTAATAATAGTAAGAACAGCCATAACTGCCACAATTTCCTACTTTGGTCTTATGTTCAGTATTTTGCAAAACAACACTTTCACATAGAACATATGCGCCCTATAAAGGCTTTGGTACCTCAGCACATGACCAGCAAGCTACAAAACTGGATCACAAACCTGGTCTTTATCTCTTTAAATTCAACAGGAATTTTGCAGCATATTTTCTCATAAATAAACATAAAATATATTTATTATGCAGAAAAATTATACAGATAATAATTCTCACCATCCAAAGATATGATAGTATTATGCTAATCTATTTTTCCAGTCTTTATTCTATGTTTAAAAAAAGTTTAAACACAGTTGAGATCATACTATATGTAAAATTTCATACTCTTTTTTCCACTTAAAATATGCAATTAACATTTTTCCACATACTAAAAATTCAACTTAAGTATCTGTAAAACTTAAAAAAAAACTTTAAACAATCTGTAATACTGTAAAACACTCCAACTGATCATCTATATAGTTCCCTTGTTATAAATTATGTTGCGATTCTTGCAGTTTTGCATTTCTGACTTTTTTTAGGTTGAACTACTGGAAATGGATTTAAGGGACGAATGACTCCTTCATTCATAAATTTAACAAATACTATGCACATATAGGTCCTGGGAACCATCCTGAGTCTGGTAACAGACTATCACCCTTATTGGAATAAGGATTCTGGATTCTTCTATTGTATTCCGGATGATAGTGGAAGAGTTCATTATGGTCTCATTTAGTTGCTGCTGCTTCTGATATTAAGACACAGGACAGAGTGTTTAAATCTGAAATGCAGTAATAAGAAAAAGAAACCCACAAAATATCTCTGCTTTCTTGAAACTTCCATTCTATAAAAAACAATTTTAAGTCTATTTAGGCATATTGCCCAATCACTTTCAGAAAGACTGGAGTAGTTTACCACATCACTCTCAGCTAAATAAGTAGCTGTCATACTGCATTTCCACTAATGCCAAGTATTATAAAATTTTTTGCTAGTTTCATAAAATTTAATGGCAATGTTTCATTCTTTAAGGATTTTCTTCTTCCCTCTCCACTCCCATGTATTTACCCACTCACAGAAGCCAACTGAAAAGACACTTGAGTTTTCATCCAAAATTCGTTCTAAATGTCAACTTTCAAAAAATTTCTCCTCTCTAGTGAGAAAAGAATCACAGCCCTAGAGCAGAAAAGCAAGGGTGGAATTACCTCCATGCCTTGCAAGGTGGCCCTCAACGGTAGCAGCAACTGATGACAAAACTGTGTCCTGTCAGGGACTGACATGTCTGGGAGACAAGTCAGAGTTTAGCTCCTCCTCCACAATGCCAAGCTTCTTTGAGGGACAAGCCAGATGGAGCCAGGTGGGGCCTCTGTGGAGGGTCAGGGTGCAATGAGGCTCCTCAGTGAAAGGTCATTGGTGCTATACAGCACCAAACAGTACAAAAGAGTTTTGCTCTTTTTCACAGAGGCCTTAGGATGCCAAGGATTCCAACACATGCTTATAGTGAAAGGGAATAAATGTGTAAAAATAGGTTTTAAATATTGTTAAGGTGTAAACATTAAAAATGATATGGGGTTTCAAAGCAAATGATAGGAATTAACAGTGGTTGTTATATTGCATGTTGTTATCTTCAGCGAAGTTGCCCAGATTACCAGATATAAGAATGCAAGATTGATCAAACTATTGAAAAGAATAGGAAATTAATAATTAAAAAAACAGTGACAATACAGGGTTTCACTAGACAGGATGGTAGGAATTCACCAGTGGTTGTTATATTGCATATTGTTGTCTTCATATCAGATTACCAGATACAAACATGCAAAGTTGGTCAAAATATAAAAAATATTTAAGCATCATTAGTCATTTGAGAAATGGATATTGTGTATATTTTTGAAGTGTCAGAAACTTTCAGAATATGAATCATGTATCTATCATCTATCTTCTGTCTATGACTCATGAGTAGACACTATTATTAAATTCACTTGACAGATGAAGAAACTACATATAGAGTGTTAAGTACTTGTGAAGCAGACCTGATCCCAATTAGTCTGCCTTTAGTACCCTTAAACATTGTGCTTAAAGAAGGAAACTGATAGAGTAGGCATCTTCTCTGGTCAATAGGAATTTACTGAGTGTCTTCTGTGACCCAGGCACTGTGCTTGCCCAAGCTCATGACTGGGGAGGGGGGTGGCAGCTGGGAACTTGGATCTGACTCCAGGCCTTCACTCATTTTACTACGCCTTGCTTAAAGGAAAGTCTGTTCTCATTTGGGCTGGTGTGTAGGAGTCAAGGTTGGCACAAGGCACAGTACTTTTGGAACAAAATGCTGTAGCTGGAACAGAAGCTCTTGGATGAGTTGTGCTTTGGGAAGGTACTCTGGAGTGGCTATCACTGCACCTTCCAGGTCCCAGATACTTTAATATGGTCCAGGTGGCTCAGAACTCACCTCTTGGGTCTAGATACTTCCTTGCAATAGACAACAGTCTTTAAGAATTCCAAGAAGGGCTTTTTCTCATTTGAATCTATTGAACCTTCAGTTATTGAAAGTTCTGTTATATTTTTCCCTTGATAACTTACACTATACTTTAGGCTGCTTTGATCATTCCCCTAACAGTTGCCTTCATATTTCAAAACCTATGAAATGACATACTTGAAGGGATTATTCATTTTTTTTCCAATGGAAATCAAATATGCCCCATAATGCTTTAATAATACTAACCAGATGGATTGAGGGGACTTTGACAAGGGGTTTCTTTAGATAATTTGAGAACATACTGAATTTCAGTCTCTTTTGACTAGTGCAAAAATGGGGAGAATGAAAAGTATTCTGTAAGTTTCACACTTGTGCAGTTTTTATATGTCCATTAGGGTCAGATGAAATATATTTAAAGCAAACTCTTCCCTCCCCCCATTTTGAAAGCATGGGTTTCAGGCTTTATTCTTGAAAGACCGAAGAAATGTTTGACTATTAGGCTACACATTTCTAAATAACTCACACTCAAAATTCTGACAGAATTAGCCCTTGTTAGTGCTTGTGCCTTGATCTTTCTCTCCCCTACTCTTAAAAGAGTCCAAGGAAATTTAAGGAAGTTTACCTACATGTAGAATCACGAGACGCCATGGCTGGAAAGGATCTTAGTGATCATCTATCTACCTCTGTCATGCTCCAAGGAGAAGAAACTGCAATTCAAAAGTTTCTGAATTTGACTAAGGTCACATGGGTAAGACATGGCCACGTTCCCATGTGAACTTTATTCTCCATGTAATGGTCACTCGTTATATCACTTGGCTCCCTTCTGCTTTACTTTCACCTCCTTTTCCAATTTTTTCTGTCAGACCCCGGCCTTGGATGGTGATGGGGTGGGGCCAAAATGGGGCTGGCCAGGTTATGAGCAGTTCACCAAGGGAAAATAGGTACTAGAGGGAAAGTTTTGGCATCAGACACCCAGAAGTGTGCAGTTGACAAGTCCTGAAAAGGCCCAGGCCCAGGTTATACAAGTGACAAACTAGAAAAAGGAATGTGACAATAGGTCATAAAAGTGCACTTTATTACTCAGTTATATAGATGGTGGCTCATTCAATTACTCAATTTTCTCCACTTCATCTCTGTTCTACCACCCTGTCAGTGGTCTTCCCACTGGTCATAACTGCACTTTTGGTTTATTTTCTCCCTCATGCTCTTACTTCGGGCAGAGACTTGGCTGCTTCTAAATATGCTGTATATTACATGGGTGTACACAGATTGCTATGGCAGGAGGTGGAGAAGCACCCTTTGGCGAGCCCTCACAGCTGTCGAGTGTCCAGTAGGGTAGGCGGGGTTACACAGCAAACCACCAGACTCTGTCAGCATGTCCACCTCTATAGGCTCAGGTGAGTCTTCAGCGCCTTCCTGGGGGCTGGGCAAAGCACCTGGCACACCCTGGTGGCTGGGCAGAGCTCTGTGGGAGGGGCAGAGGCCTGGCATGCCCCCAGGGCTGGGCAGAGCGCCTGGCATGCCACGGCGGCCCAGTGAAGTTCCAAGAGTGGGGCGGAGTGCCTGTTGCACCCCAGGGGCTGGGCAAAGCACGTGGCATGCCCCAGGGGCCAAGTGGAGCTCCAGGGGAGGGGCAGTGTGCCTGGCATGCCCGGGGGCTGGGCAGAGCACCTCACCCACAAGCCGCTCCTCACCTGGCCTCCAAGCCAGGCCAGGGGAGTGGGGCATCAGCTGCCAGAGCCTGGAACCCCAGCCAGGAGCACACATGCCCCATGGGCTCTGTGGCATGCCAGCCCCCCAACCCCCATCTCTCGTGCTGGGAAAGCCTGTTATTTTTTATTATTTTCTTTAAAATAAAAAATAAAGTGAATGACTAACATTTTATACATTCACAATATTATGTAACACCTCTACTGGGTTCTAATACATTTTCATTACCCCAAAAAGCCTCTGCCCATTAAGCAATTGCTCCTTACTTCCCCTAATCCTCAGCTTTAAGCAATCTCAGTGGAACTCTCCCTTGGTGGGTGAGACCTGCGTGTGTGCTCCACCCTGCTCCTTTGGGCAGAGAAGGAGCTTGGCCTGGAGAAGCGGCGCCTGAGAGGTCCATCTCTGTGGAACTCTCCCTTGGCAGGTGAGGCCTGTGGCACAGAAGCAGCCCAGTTCTCTGTGGAACTCTCCATTGGTGGGTGAGGCCTGCTGCATAGGAGCAGCCCCGGGTTCTGTGGTCCTCTAAGTTGGGAGATGAGGCCTGTTTTCCCCTGACCAGTTACTTGAGGATCCCTGAGCAGCAGCTGCTGACTGGCCACCATTGAATCCATGGCTGAGGCCTGGAAACTTTTGCTCCATGGCCTGGAGACCCTGGTACTAAAGGCCAGTATTCCCCCATCATCACAGTTGTGGTCTGAACTGTGCACTCCAATAATTGCCTGGGGACCCTGGGCCCAGTGGTCCATGGCCTGCCACCATATTGGGATTAGTTTGATATCCAGGTAAACTAGGGTCCCTGGAGTCCTTTGTTGAGCTGCCCGGGTAGCTTGTAGCTCAGCACTTCCCATCTGACATCCAAAGTGACAAGACATAGGAGCAGAATGCAGTCTCAGAACTTAACTGGACCCAGAACATGTCCAGGAGACACTGACATAGGAGAACTTGGAAGTCACATACCTGAAATCTCTGAAATGTTCACATCTGAAGTAAAGAAATGACTCCATCAGGCCATAGAAGAGATCGGATCAGACAAAATCTCTCAGGCAAAAAAGAAAATCACAATAATAATGAGAGCAATGCTTCACACATCTAGACAAGAAAGAGATAAAAAATAGATGAACAAAGGCAACAGATGGAAACACTACATGAACAATTTAAGAATAAATTAGAACACATGAAACAGACTCAAAGAGATTTCCAGGAAATCAAAAGTTCCACTGAAAGCTTGCAAACCACTTGAATGAAGCCAAATATAGAATTTCAGATCTTAAAGATAGCATGGCAGCTAGTGATTGTGAAAGGAAGGATCTCTTAAAATCATCAAGGATCCAGGAAAAATCAATTCAACAGCTGCAAGACGAGGCAAAGGGAAACAATGTATGAGTAATAGGAGTCAATGAAACAGCAGAAGGCAGCACAAATGACATAAAAAGAATATTTGCAGAAATAATAGCAGAAAATTTCCCAAGCATGGGAAAAGATTCTGATGTTCAGTTAAATGAGGCATACATAACTCCAACTAGCAATAACCAAAATAAAACCACACCCAGACATATAATAATCAAGATCTCAGATATCCAGCAAAGAACAGAATATTAAAAGCTGCTAGAGAAAAGAAACACATCACCTATAAAGGAAAGCCCATCAGCATCACAGCAGGCTTCTCAACACAAACCATGCAACTGGGAAGAGCATGGAGTGAGGTATTACAGGTTCTGAGATAAAACAGCTTCCAACCCAGACTGATGTTTCCTACACAATGATCCTTCAAATTCAGTGGAGAAATAAAATAGTTCCATGACAAAGAACAGCTGAAGAATTTCATGATTGCCAAACAAACCTTACAAAAAGTAGTAAAAGATATTCTAGACAGAGAAAAAAGAGACCACCATCTCAAGAACAACAATGGAAAGGAATCCTCAAGTAGAGCAAGCAATTAAACAGATGGCAAAAGTAGGAAACCAATAGCAGTAAATAGCAGGATAAGGGTAAGCCAACCTATATCAGTTATAACCATTAATGTAAATGGTATCAATTCACCAGTCAAAAGAAACAGAAACAGACTGGCAGAGTGGATTAAGAACCAAAATCTCACAATATGCTGAAACAGACTGGCAGAGTGGATTAAGAAACAAAATCTCACAATATGCTGTATACAGGAAACACACTTTACTCAAAAGGAAATCCATAGGCTGAAGATCAGAGGATGGAAAACAATTCTCCATGCAGCAGATTCCCAGAAAAAAAGCAGGGGTAGCTATTATGTTTGCAGACAACGTAAACTTCAAACCAAAAACAATCAAAAGAGATAAAGAAGGTCACTACATACTAGTTAGGGGAAAACTGCAAGAGGAAGAGATAACAATCCTAAACATGTATGCACCAAATATTGGAGCACCAAACTATATGTCAAATATTAACAGACATGAAAAACCACATAATCAATAACACTATTGTATAGGGGACCCAAAGAGACAGGTCAACTAGGCAAAAAATCAGAAAAGAAATAACAGACCTGAACCAAATCTGTGAACAAATGGATTTAGTAGATATATACAGTGTTCTACCCCACAACATCAGAATACACATTTTTATCTGCTGTACATGGAACTTCCTCTAAAATAGACCCATTCTAGCCCATAGAGCATACCTACCTAAATGTAAAGGAATTAAAATTATCCCATGTATACTAAATGACCACAGTGCAATGAAGTTGGAAATTAATGACAAAAGTTATTCCAAAAACTCCATAAACACTTGGAAATTAGACAACAACCTCCTGAACAACCAATGGGTCACAGAAGAAATTAAAGAAATTAAAAACACCTACAAATAAATTAAAATGCAAATACAACCTACCTGAATCTGTGGGATGCAATGAAAGCAGTCCTCTAAGGGAAATTTATAGTGGTGAAGTCACACATAAGGAAAACAGAGAGAGAACAAATAAATAACCTAATGCTGCACCTCAAACTTTTAGAGAAAGAACAAGTCAAGTCCAAAGCCCAAAGAAGGGAAGAAATTACAAAGATAAGGGCAGAAATTAATGAAATTGAGACAAAGAAAACACTACAAAAATAAATGAATCAGAGTTTGTTCTTCCAAAGAATAAAAAATTTGATAAACCCCTAGCCAACTTTATCAAAAAAAGAAAGGAAAAAAAATGAAATTCATGCAATAAGGAATGAAAAAGATGAAATGATTACAGATTCTACAGAAATTTAAAAGATCATTAATACCTACTTTGAAAATCTTTACTCCCATAGAATAGAACACTCAGATTTGTACATATATACAAATTACCCAAGTTGAATCAGGAAGATATAAAAATCCTGAACAACCCAATATCAATTAATGAGATTGAAAATGTGATTAAAAACTTACCAACAAAGAGAAGCCCAGGCCCTGATGGATTCACAGCAGAATTCTATAAAATATTCAGAGAAGATATAATACCAACACTCCTCAAACTCTACAATGAGGTTTCGTGAAAAGGAAGCAATTCTCCCTAACTCATTTCTGGAGGCAAGTATTATATTGGTACCAAAACCAGAAAAAGTCCCAACCAAGAAAGAGAACTATAAGCCAATCTCTCTAACTAACATAGATGCGAAGATACTCCATAAAATAGTAGCAAATAGAATGTAGCAAATCATCAAGAAAATTACACACCATGACCAGGTTGGATTCATCCCAGGAATGCAGGGATCATTCAATATATGCAAATTAATTAATGTAATACACCAGATCAATAAAACCAAAGACAAAAGGCACATAATCATCTCAATAGATGCAGAAAAACCTTTTGACAAAGTCCAACACACATTCATGATAAAAACCCAATCTGATCAAAGCCATCTATGACAAATCAACAGCCAACATCATACTAAATGGACAGAAACTAAATCTTTCACTTTAAAGTCAGGAACAAGACAAGGTTGTCCACTGTCACCACTCCTATTCAACATACTTCTGGAAGCATTAGCCAGAGAAATTAGACAAGAGAGAGAAATGAAAGGAATAAGGACAGGAAAGGAAGCAGTAAAACTATCACCATTTGCAGGTAACATGATACTCTACATGGAAGGCCCCAAAAACTCCACAAGAAGACCCCTTGAATTAATTGACAAATTCAGCAGTGTAGCTGGATACAAAGTCAACACCCCAAAATCAATAGCATTCCTATACACAAACAGAAACCACACCCTTCACAATAGCATCCAAGAAATTGAAATATCTAGGAATCAATCTAACAAAAGAAGTAAAATATCTATTCAGTGAAAACTACAGTACTCTGAGAAAAGAGATTGAAGAGGATTTCAATAAATGGAAAAATATTCCTTTCTCAAGGATAGAAGAACCAACATTGCACAAATGGCCATAATACCAAAATTGTTGTATAGATTCAATGCAATTCCCATTAAACTACCATTAGCATACCTCACAGATCTAGAGAAAATATTCCTAAATTCATCTGGAACCAGAAGAGACCCAGAATAGCAAAAGAAATCCTGGGCAACAAGGACAAGTCAGGAGGAATCACAATCCCTGACCTGAAAATATGCTACAAAGCTACTGTAATAAAACCAACCTGGTACTGGCTAAAAAACAGACCTGAGGATCAATAGAACAGACTGGAAGATGCAGACACAACCACACACTCAGCCACCTAATATTTGACAAAGGGTCCAAACAAGCTCACTGGAAGAAAGATAGCCTCTTAAATAAATGGTGCTGGAAAAATTGGCTTGCCACTTGCCAAAGACTGAAAACAGACCCAAGTCTATCACCATGCACTAAACTCAAGTCAAAATGGATCACATATATCAATATTAAAACAGAAACACTAAGTCTATTGGAAGAGAAAATAGGTAAAAGTCTTGCAGACATAGGAGTAAGCAGAGAGTTCATGAACCAAAATCAAACCGAAGTGAAACACTTCAAAGAATCAACAACTGGGACCTCATCTTACTGAAAAGTTTTTGTACATCTAAAGTTTTTGTACCAGCAGAGTAAAAATAAAACCCACAATTTGGGAAAACATCCCAACTGGCTGCCCCTCAGACAGAGGTCTTCTATGTAGAACATATAAAGGATTAAAAAACATCAACCTCCTGAAATTCAAAGACCCAATCCTAAAATGGGCATCTGAGATGAATACACACTTCTCAGATAAAGAAATACAAGTGGCAAATAAATATGAGAAAATGTTCAACATCAGTGGTCATTTGAGAAATGCAAATTAAAACAACACTGAGATTTCATCTCACCCCAGTGAGAATGGCTAGCCTTAAGAAATCAACCAGTAACAAATGCTGGCAAGGCTGTGGTGGGAATACATTCCCACTGCTGGTGGGAATGCAGACTGGTGAAACCACTGTGGAGATCGGTTTGGAGATTCGTCAGCAGACTAGGCCTAGAGGTTCCATTCAACCCAGCTATGCCCCTTCTGGTTATTTTCCCAGAAGATCTGAAAACATCATATCACAGTGATATATGTGCACCCATGTTTATAGCAGTGCAATTTGTAATAGCTAAATCACCAAATGTCCATCCACTGATGGTTGGATTAAAAAAATTGTCGCATTTTTATACAATGGAATATTACTCAGCAATAAGGAAATACAAACTCAAGGCTTTTATAGGTAAATGGTCACAATTAAAGACCATACCCATAAGTGAAATAAATCAGGTGTGCATATGTAAGCAACATAATTGTATCACTAGTGTAAGAACCTGAAGGTATGAATATAAATTAGGAGGTATGATAAATATTGTGAAATGAAAGGAAACTGCTCAAAAGTAAAGAACAACTGAGATGAGGGGAAAGAGAAAAGAAAGGGATAATTATGCAGGTATGTATGTATGTATGTGCAGGATGGCTAACATAGTTGTAGTACTGACTTCTGTCGCTTTATTGTAAGGAATTAATGATTAGTTGTTTGATCAGTCTTGCATGTCTATACTTGTTTTCTTGAGTTTACACTTTGAAGCTATCAATATGTAATACAACAACCATTGTTAATTCCCTGTCACCTTGTCTCTAATTCAGTTTTGATTGTACTGTTCTTGTGCTACTTTGTGTGTTTGTTAATATGTTTTCATTTTTTACTTTTAAAATAAAAAAGCAATCTCTAATCTACATATAAATGGAATTTTATTCGATCACGCCTTTGCTGTCTGGCTTCTTTCATTTGGCACAATGTTTTTGAGATTCATTCATGTGCCATGTATCAGTATTTCGTTCTGTTTCATGGTGGATTAATACTCCCTTGCAGGTGGTAGATATTGCACTGAATTTATACTTCATCAGTTCATGGACCTTTTCAGTGTTTATCTTTCTATCTTTTGGACAGGATCTCAGGGTCAAGCAAAAATGGTTTCTAGTCTGCATTATCTGTTTCCCCTTTGAGCATCTGTATATGGTGTTCTGCAGCAGATATGAGACTGGCTGTGGTTTCTGAGTAGCGCAGCCTTTGAACTGAGAATCTGTGACCAGGCATCGGTCCTGGGAAGTATTGCAGAGGAAATTACTTTGGTTTCAGACTTTTGTTGAGAGCTCAACTTTGACCCCCCCTATAGCTGTGTAACTCTGGGACAGCTTCTTTAGGCCTCGGCTGTCTCATCTATTAATTTAGAAAAATTCTCTTTTTAATTTTTATTAGTACATATTTTTAGTACATAATGATTATATTCCTCATGGGAAGTTGGTACATACACATAATCTATTTTAATACTTTTTTCATTCCCTTCCTGTCCTATCCTTCCAAATCCTGTCTCTTGGTCCTCTTCTCTTTTGGAATAGATTCATCCAGGAAACTCTAAATCATTTTCAGATATGACAATGTTGTATATTTTCTCTATGAAAAGTACTTTTTATTTATTGAGTTATATTGAAATCAGTGGCCTTTAAGGATGGTTCTTACTTATTTATGTATTCTGTTTTGGCTTTAGATATGTTACTTAAAATCTTTGCAACAATCTTTTAAAATAGATTTATTAAAGCTTATGCCCATTTTACAGATGGAATGGAAAAGGAACTTCTTTGAGTCATGCAGCCAGAAGAGAAGGAGTTAGGCCCAATGACTCCAAAATTCATAGTAGTTTTACTTGAAGTGATTTCTATTAGAACGTTTAAAATAATTTTTAAACCCTGATTTTATATACTCCCAACCCAGACTCATGGGTCTCCTATAACTGCCTAGAAAATTTTAAGTATTTCTTCACCTACCCATTTTCTAAGAACTTCTGAAGCCTGTATCTCACTCACGTTAAAGGATCTGGAAGTCTGCACCATGTTGCTGAGGGAAAACTCCACCTCTCCTCCCTCACCAAAGCTACCTGAGCTAATCTGGGAGTAACAATAACATGTGACCCTTATGTAGCCATGATCAATTTATCTACCTACTCTTGTCTATTATCTTATGGAAGTGTGACAGCAATTCCATAACTTAGATAAGTGTTAATTTTGCACATAAGACAATTGAGATGTCGCTTCCTCATGGTTACATGGTTACATGACTCTCTCCAAGTACATCATTTCCCATGTGGGCCTTTGATGTGCGGTGTTGAGCTGGAGTGTGGGGAAGTAGCTCAGGAATATTCCTCACTAAGGTTTTCTTTGTGGACAGCAAAGGGATGAGAGTCTAGCCACACACACAAATGCCACTCAGAACCCTGGCTTTGACGCTAAGGAATTAGCCAATCGCCTGCTACTAATGATATTTCAGCACCCTTTGGTGCTCTCACATTCCACCACACAGGCCTCCTGCCCTGTGTCATGAGCTTGACAGTCTCCCAAGTATTCCTGACAAACTCAGTGACCAGTGTGCACCAGAAGCTTCCCAGGGCTCATGTTGTACTAGTGGAAAAAGATCCTCCATTAAATACTGGGAAGGGACCCATAGTCCACACTACTGACAACTATCCTAGTACATAAAGGTGGAGGAATTTCAGTGGGGCACATGGTGCCTATGGTTGGCTGACTGGTTTTGATGTGGAGGTTATTTGTCTGGAAAAATCTGGCTTTGGATTAACTGATGCTTACCCTTCCTGTCCTAGTCATGCCCACTTCTTTTTCTAATCCATGTGTCACTAAGAGAAGGAAATATTAGTGTTCAGGGTTGCTGTTTGCAACAAGTTTGCTTAGCAATTGATGCCAAACCAGGCTGTCCTTGAAAACCATTCTTGGCATCAACAAGGAGAAAAGGAGATAGGGTTATATTTCCTGCAAACCAATAGCTCTATCTTCATTTTGGCACATGTGGGTTTTATTGTTGCTGTTATTATTGTTGCTGTAAACCGAAGGACAGGCTTATTTTCATAGCTGAGTTAATTAAACTCAGCATCACTTCTCCATAAAACTTGCTAAATAAATTTTATCAGTGTAATACATTCACAGCCATTCAAACATCTAGCAGTCTGTACACTCCTAAGAATGAGCTTTCTAAATTATAAATGTGATTTGCTGCTCCTTATTTGAGCTATTCTTGCCGTGAGTTACTTTTCAGATTTATTGGCAGGGCTAATATTTACCTGGTATTGCATAGCATTCTGTTTTGGATGGCCTCCATTTTTATTGGTTTAGATTCGTTCCACACTGGTTTAATATTACCTTTAACCTCCACTTTTACCTTTACCCTTATGGCAATAAGTCAAATAATTCAAAAAAATGTATTATGTGTTGAATGAACCTAGCTTTTAAATTTTCGTATCTTTGCTTTAAGAACCCCCTTTTTTAACTCTTCTCATTATTCTATGTGATCAAGCCTGTGAATCCTTCCCCAGCCTCATCTTCTCGCCTTTTCCCCACTATACACATTGTCAGTTAACCCCTCCTCTCTGATTCCTTAGTACTGCATACAGACCAGTGAAGTAAAAGGCTTTTTTTGCTAGAGGAAAAATACATCCATGAAAGCCAAGTCATTAGAAATAAGGCAAAGTAGGAAAGTAAGTCCTTCTGATAAGAAATTTACAGAATCTTAGGCACGAAAATGTGCTTCCCATTTCCTTCTTCAACATATTTGACAGATGCTTTCTACATTTCCAGTATGTTTTTGGTCTGCCTTCTAGAAGCATGCAGAGCAAGTCTCCATTTGCAGCTGATGGCCCAGTAGATATTTTAGAAAAGCTTTCATCCCTCTTCTGTTCTTCAGAAAGACAATGGATCCCAGCATCATTATTTTTGATGTCACACCAGGAAAGAGATTTTGCCACGACTCTTCCCATAAGCCAAATGTACCTATCAGGTATTTTCATGTATTAGGCATCAGGCAGTTTGAAAGTATTACAGAACTGATTCCAAGTATAAGCACAAGTAGTGTGTTTAAATACACTGTAGGTAAACCACCAGAACGTATTTCTTAGGGTAGCATCCAAACACTCTGCAGTGGATCTAGCAGATTACAGTAGAGTGACAGCTCATTGTTGATGAATTATTATGCCTGTTTCTTAAAGAGAAACAAGGAGGGAACTAAGAGATAAGGCTTATGTGTGGCTCTTCAACTCCACACACACACACACACACACACACACACACACTCTTAATGTAAGCATTCTTAAGAGGGCCACCATGGGGAGCTGGAGACCTCTCAGTAAAGAAACCAAATTCTAGTAAAACTAAGTATGCATGACAAGGAGGAAGTCTGGGAAGGGTCTGAGTTGAGTTTTGGAAACAATTCTGGAATTTTTCTCTGAAGATCCACTCATAAAAGTGATGCTTTCATGTAGGGTTTAAATGTGGCTATGCCTGGGGTCAAAGCAATGGACTCAGATACCTTCTAAACTCCCTCTAGAAGTTGAAGGTGAAGTTGCTGCTGAAGCTTCTGGGCATGGACTGTCCCAGTGGCTGTTTAGTGGTCATTCTATTAATTAGAAAAAAATCTTTTGGTTCAAAAAAATTAAGACAAAATAAAACTCCATTGTCTAAATAAACAAGGCTGAGATAAAACACATTGTGAATATGCATTCATATACAAGTAGTAATTGGCAATACTGTACAATTTCAAATTAGAAATTTTAGTGTAAGTGATGATTTATGGTACAGTGATGAAAGTAAAAATCACACATAACTTTCTAGATATGCTGATGTCTAAAAAGGCACAAGTATTTTTGTTATTGGATAGTTAACATGATCATGACCATAACCACCAGATGTTGAGTACTTAGTATGTATCAGGCCCTGGGTAAAGGCTTTATTTGCATTTTTCATGTAACCTTCATAAACACCCTTTCATATAGATACTGTAATAATCAAAATTTTGTAGATCACAAAAAGAGGATTTAGAGAAGTTAAGTCTTTTGTGCAAGGTCATGTAGCTAACATGTGGGGATGTCAGAATTTGAAGTCATGTTTATGCTCTTAAACACAATAAAACAGTGCTTTCTCATTAGAGAAAACTAGACTCAGTAAGATTAATGAGCATTTCCAGACTCAACTAACAAATGGTACCATGAATGCTTGGTTTGAGTGAAAGTATACACATAGCACCAGATCCGTCATGAATATTCAATGAGAGCCAGTTTCCTTCCCCTCTGCAAGGAGCACAGTTCTAGTTACATGTGTCCTGAGAGTGGGTCGAGAGCATACAGCCCCTCAGGGAAACACTCCATGACACTTATTCTTTGAGTCCTGTCACCTGGGCCTGTACACTACCTATGCTGAGGGGTGAACGAGTACTGGCTAAATGAGTTGTTGAATGTCTGAATCCCATTAGGCTTATCTTCAGGAAGCTGATGATCTGCTAGGAATTATAAGATTTATGCACATAAATTTATGCACTTTTTCCCATGACTTGCCCATGTACAGGAAAACACAAGCAAGAATATTGATTGTAAAATTGTAATAGCAAGACTCAGGAACAACTTAAATGTCCATCAACACAGGCAGGGGCAGGGACACTTCAGTTTATGATATGACGGAGAGCTAGGCAGTGTTTAAAACAAAGGGCCTAAAACTAAACCTACAGCATGTATGACTCTCAAACCACCATAGAAATTATAATAGCAAACATTTAAAAAGTATTTATTGTATGCCAGGCATGCTTTGTGTGCTCTGCATGTACCCACTCATTTTGTCTTCACAAACATCCTTGGACCATAGGAAATATCACTAGAAACGAGGAAGGTGAAGAAGGATACTTGCATTTCATATTATTGCTAACATGTTTAAATACATGCCAAAAGACACTAAGAATTGCTCCACATGTAGCAGAAGTATAAAAACATGCATGGAAATTGTTATGCACAAAATTTATGACAGTGATTCCATTAGGGATGATGAAAGGGAAGGGTATATGGTCAGGGAGGTGAATAAAAGGGGGCAGCAAATGCATTTATAATGTTTCATTTCATAATCCAGATGATTGGTACAGAGATATTTTATACTATCTTTATAGTTTTTCTATGCCTGAACTATTTCACAATAAAATATCTACAAACACAAACTAAATAACTGGAGGGCTCAAAGGAAAGAAACATTACTCCTCATATGTCAGGAAGAAAGGGGCATTAAATTGAGTCTAACCATTATGGGTAAGATAATGTGGAAATTTAATGAATGTAGAAATCAGCTCATATACCCCATGGGTGATCCTGGACACAAAGATGAAAGATGCAGCAGGACTCAGATTGTTAATATTCCTTCCCCTCCAGGACCCCTGGGGAGATGGACTCAGATCCTGGACTTGTGGCAAGAATACCTACTTGGCTTCCTCTCTATGACATAGCTTAGGTCTCTGTGAATGCGCGAATCAGTTGAAATCCTGTGGCTGTTTCCAGCTGTGGGTGGGTGGGGTGAGGGTGGAGGCATTGTCTGTTACTTGGTGACAGACTGGCTGCCTGCGGGAATCTGTGCATACTGTGCAAACAGGAAAAAGGACCAAATGAGTGTCTTCTTCTGAGTCTGGGGAGAAATGATGGGGACTTACTGCACCTTAAAACCCAGACAGCAACTGGTTGACAATAAATAGGTAATACATATTTTGTTGGATAAAACAGAAGGAACTATGGGCCAGAATGGCCAGGAATAGAGGAAAATCAAACCGCCCAGTTCTCAGTTACAGCACTGGGTACTGACAGCTAAAGCCATAGATGCTGCCTTGAGCCAAGGTACTGATTTCCCAGATATTGTCCTGAACATAGGCCAACCCCAGGTCCCCACCCAGTACCTGCTCCTACAGGCACTGCTTAGACTCCGCCACATCACTGAACTGTTCTTACTGGTTGTCTGACTCCTGTGGTCTTGATTAGAGAACCCAGGGAGGCATAACTCAGAGGCTAGACCACTTCACCAGGGTCTCCAGCAAGAGCTGTTACTCTTTGGTCAAAACAAAAGAAAACAAAACACTCCTTTGATAGAAATGAGCATTTGATATGGAAACAGCCTAAGTGCTTATTTATAGGTGAATGGGTAAAGAAATGTGTGAATTCCCAATGTGACATATCTACCTGGATATACAGATATATGTCCATTATGTGTATGTATATGAATATATGAATATGAATATTTGGCTCTAGAAAAGAAGGAAATCTGCCTTTTGTGACAACATGAATGAACCTGGAGGACATTGTGCTGAGTGAAATAGACACAGAAAGACAAATACTTGATGATCTCATAAGTGCAATGTAAAAAAGTCAAATTCATATAAACAGAAGAGAGTGGTAGCTTCTAGGGTCTGGGGTCTGGGGATTATTAGGGAGATGTGAGGCAAAGAGTAAATACTTCAGTTAATAGGATGAGTAAGCTCTGCATACCTAATGCACTGATGTAGTTACTATTAAGTATAGCAACTATATTTAATAAGTCAAGAAATTTGCTAGGATTAGATCTTAAATGTTCTCAGCATGCACATACACAAGCACAAGTGGGTGTGGACACCTGTGAGAGGTGATGGACATGTTCATTAGCCTGACTGTGATCACCATTTCACAATGTGTAATATATCCAATCCCACATTGTAGACCTTCAATACTTGTCATTTCTGCTAGTCAATCATACCTCCTTAAAGCTGGGGGGATGAAGGAGAGTTCTGAGCATCTAGTTAGTGCAGCATTCAGAGAAAGGCTTTGCTTTGTCTGGGAACAGAGCCACTCAGAAGCTAAGACTGAAGACAAGGCCTGATTGTTGGCTCTTCCTCTGATTCTGTGTGTTGGATCTTGAACAATCTGCTAAGCCTCTCTACACCTCAATTTCTTCCCTGTGAAGCAGAAGTAATAGTGGCAACCAGTTCAAAGAGCTGCTGTGAGGAACAGGGACAATAAACCAACCTCTACAATACAAGAAGTGTGTTCTATGTGACTACCCCATGCTCAGCACCTTGAACACAGTCTCGCGTAATTTTCCCAGTGCCTCTAAGAAGAAATAGGGAAGAGCAGAAAGGCTTCAGTGATTGCCCCAGTCAAGCAGCTAATACTGTGTGAAAAGGCAGTTAAACCCAGGTCTGCCCAAGACAGTAATATCAATGCAAGCAGCAAAGTGCTTAACAATGTTATTTTAACAATTTGTGTAGAAGTTGCATACTCATCTCCCGTAGAAAAACATTCTCGCTTGAATGGATCAAACTTGGGATTAATTTATATGCCAAATACACAGGTAGATTACATTCTTGCTGTGAGTCTAGGAACCCCTTTTACTCCGTGTGAGCAGGCTGGAGATCTGTATTCCTTTTTTACTGGGTCCTCAGTGGGCTAAGCAAACTTTAAGTGCTCACTGAAGCAAGGACAACCTTGTCTGGGGGATGCCGGACCTTGGTTTCTTGTCCTCTTTCTTTCTTAGAAATAGTCACTAGCAAGGTGCCCAAGGGCTCTTTTGTGGTCCCCAAAGCTAAGTCCTCAAAACCTCAAATAGCCAGGTGTGGTGGCATATGCCTGTGATCCTAGCACTTGGGAGGCTGAGACAGGAGGATTGTTTGAGTTCAAGACCAGTGTGGGCTACAAAGTGAGCTAAAGACCAGCCTGAACTGCATAGCAAGATCCTGTCTCAAAAAGAAAAAATAAACAGACAAACAAAGCCCAAACATTTACATCATTTTCCAAACACTTTCCTGAGTTAAGTGGTCTTGAAATTAAGCTTTTCCTTAGCTTCTCTGTGTTCCATTAGCCTAGAAACAGGTCTAGTCACTTGTCCCATACTGTTATTGTTCTTCACAGTGCATTAAATATGAAGGGTTTAGGACTACCAGTTGTGTATAGCTTATCACTTTAAATGAATCAAGCTATTTCTTTACAAAATGTCTAAAATGTTAAATCATGTCACACATGCCCACAAGAAAACTGCTAGTGTTTTTGATTGTAAGAATATATTGTGGCAGAGCCACATCCAGCGTGAAAAACCAAGAGTCTTTGGTTGGAAGTCCTTTGGGGATATGATTTTCTGACTTTCAGAAATCGAAATAAGAATTTATGAACTACTTCTCCACATGAATAAATGTTAATGAGCTTCTGGCCATATTTGGAGCCTATATATACTTTTAAGACCATAATTTGAGAAGCTTGAGTTTAACTGAAAAATCATTTAGTACAAGGTTCTCAAATTCTTGGTAAGGAGGAATTGACTGTGTAAAATGAAAGTGCCAGATTGCATTTACTGAAAACCTACTACATGCCAGGAATTATCATAAACATTTTACTTATATTAATTGATTTGTCTTAACCTAAATTGTGCAAGGTAGGTAGTGTTATTCTTCTCTTTTTATAGATGAGGAGACAGAGTCACAGAACTGAATGAACTTCAAGTTCCAAACCTGCATATTTTATTTACGTCCTTATACAGCCTCTTGATTGAGGTGGAAACAAGATTTGAGGGGGGACAATTCACCCACGATCACAGAGGTGGGAAGGACCCAGCTCTGCAGCTGCCCTGGTCTCTCAGGGCTGTCTCAGAATGGGCGTGTGTCTGTGTGCACTGGGGTGTGGTGGTGCGGTGAGGTGAGCAGCGCAGTACCTTCATCCTCCTCTCCATGGCTCATACTCAGAAAACAGTAACATCCTGGCCGTGATGGTGCAGTGGGCTGGAGGCTGGGCCAGAATGAAGGTGCACTCGTGCGGCCTGCTGTCAATTGTCAGGTGAAACCTCCTAACGTCACAAAATATCCTTGCAGCGTTTCAAGAGCATACTCACTTGAAATGATTTTTACCAACAACAAAGAAAACATAAACATCATCATTGCATGGAATGCATGAAAAAGAAGAAAGTAAAATTTGTAATCTGGCCACCCAAGGGTAACCACTGTTGACATTTCTGTGTATTTTCCTCTAGTCACTTTCAGACAATGCATGTACTGTTAGCTGTGACTAAAAAGAATGCAATGTTATATTTTGCTTTTTCCACTAAATATTTTCTATGACTTATCTTTTTCAGGTTTTGATAATATACCATTTGCACATATGCTATAATTTATGCAACCATTCCTCTGTTATTAAAGAGTTAAGGTATTTTCAAAACATTTCACTATAAGTAACAGTATATTTTTTCCCTAACTGAACCTTTTGTGTATTTGGGTTTATTTTTCTTGGAAAGATTTTCTTTCTTTTCAGTTTTAGTTTTTGGTACCAGGAATTGACCTCAGGACCTTGTGCTTGCCTGGCAGGCACATGTGTCATTGAGCGATATCCCCAGCCCCTTGGAAAGATTTTCAAAATGAAAAATTTTGGGAATTCTCTTCACCTGAACATCAATTCCTTAAGAACTTCTCAGTGATGACAGTAAGTCTCAAGCTGTTGTCATTATGGAAATATGAAAATCATTATAGGATTTTAAATTATATTCTTAAATATTTTCTGCCTATATCAAACCTGAGCTCTCATCCATACTTTGGTAGAATGATAAATAGAAATACCCTGTCACTTGTGGTATAAACTTGCCTTAGAGCAACATAGCACCAGAAAGTTGTTAGGGACAGAAATTCTACTCTCAGATATTCTTGCAAAACCCTCATAACCCCATCTAGTCATGAGAAAAAACATCAGACAAACCTAGCCAGCCGGAGGGCGTAGGATACGCAGCCAGTACCCTCTAGACTGCCACATCGTGAAACGTAAGAAAAGAATGAGACTCTGCCTCAGACAGCAGCAGTTACGGAAACATGACAACAAAATGTAACTGTGGTCCCTGGACTGGGTCCTAGGCCAGAAAAGGGCACTAGCTGGGAACGTTGGAATGCAAAGAAAGTCTGGAGTTTATCAGTAGTAATGTAACATCAGTTTCTTGGTTTTGACAAATGCACCATGGAAATGTTGACAATGTGAAGAAATGAAGTAAGGAATATATGTTCACATATAGTAGTAATCCTGTCTATAATAATATGAACTCTCTGCACTATTTAGAAGTTTCTATCAATCTAAAATAGCCCTAAATAAAAGTCTATTAAAAGATAAGACAAAGAATAAAAGTTCTGGAGCCAGTCTGATTTTGTTGTGAGCTCTGCATTTAGCGTTTACTACAGCTGAGTGGCCTTGGATAAATTTTTTCTTTAAGCTTCAATTCATCTATTATATTTGAAGAAATAGGGGTTGTAGATCTCAACTATAATAACACAGATAGAGTACTTAGCATTATTCCTGAAACAGTGAGCACCCATTTTATTTAATTCAAGGGCTCTTTCTTCCCTATTTCCTCTAAGGAAACTAAGAATTTTATAAAGCAGAAAGGTATGGAAAAGTGGAAAATTAAATAGCCTCATTAAAATTTTAAACTCAACATAAAGGAGACAATCTGTTACATAAGTCTGGCAATGGTAGCTGATGTGGGCTTCTGGGTTAGCACTTTCGCTTTCTATGTAGCCAATGAGCTGTGTCCTGAGGATGTAGTAAGAAGTTGCAAGACTTTGAAGAAACTATGTTCTAGCATTGATTACCCCAAAATAAACAACTCATAAGTACCCATTGTAAGACATATAATTCTTTCCTTTGAGTTGTTTCTAAAAACAGTTCTGTAGAGAATTGAAAATGGTCTGCACTTGGTTTCTCTCCAAAGGCAAATTATTTTAGTATGCAAGTCTAAGGAAAATAATTTAACCACAAGCTATGTGACTAGGAAAGGAAAAACAACCCAAGGGTAAGGAAAAATATGCTCTGGCTCTTTCATACATGAAATTTCTTTTTTGGGTGTTACACTGAAGCAGAGATGTGAAATCTGATCTACAGTTAGAGTCTAAATGATGAAGGGAAAAAAATCCAAAGCCTAAAAAATATTCTGAGTTGATATGAACCTATAGTGGAAGCCTGTGACTAGGTATGTCTGAAACCCACTGTGATGGTTAAAGTTTAATTATCAACATCATTGGCTTGAGATCTGTTAGGGAATTAGTAAATCACACTTCTGGGGTGTCTAGGTATGTCACGGAGTTTGGAGCATGGGGGTCTATATGTGGTCCCTGGCACCTTTTTCTCTTGAGCTTTTCTGTTCTCTGCTTTAACCTCTTCTCCTTTAATGTGTGGATGTCTAATATTTTTCTTAGCAATGAGAAAGCTGGCCAGTATATCCATTATTCAATATCATTGGAGTTTATGTCCTGAGTTCAAATCCTCATACAAGATGTACAGTCATAAACTAGGTAACATAAATCACCTAGCTTCAATTTCCAAAAATTGTGATATCCACACTCAAGGCTCTTGCAGAATTAACATAAAGAGTAAAAGAGATAATATATGTGAAAAATGCCTACACATAGCTCACACAGAGAATCCAGTGAAGAGATACTAGCTAAATCTAAGTCTGAACATACACATCATTGAGCAGGTCACATACATGATTCTGTTCCTCACATTGAAGAATTTATAGTTTTGTTAGTGAAAAAACTATTCATATGTACAATATAGAATACTAAAGTATTAAACTGAAGTTTTAAAAATATGGTGCTGATTAACTTCAGTTTCCTTTTCACTGCCAAATTTGTCCTTACTTGTCAACATGATCCCTTTGGAAGTGGAGAAAAGAAAGATTTGTATCAAATAATACACTAATTAGGGCATCAAATTCATTTTGAGTGTCAGTCTGATTTCCTGATTAATGTTCTTCCAGCTATGGAATTCAAAATAATTCAGGGTAACAGATCATTTCCCATAGAATGAGCTTTTTATATATAAATAAATTTTCCTATGTGGTGTTTCCAATGTAATAAGCACCCTCTTAATGCTAAAACTTCAATATTTTTGGACAAAAATTAAAATAGAATTGTTTATGCTATTTGTTGCATGCTCTAGATTACAAAACATGTCTTATCTTCTCAAGTCTATAACACAGCACAGTCTTGGCACTTACTAGAGGCTCTGTTAAATAAATAAATAAATAAATAAATAATAGCAAGTAAATGAATGTCCTGTTAAAATGAAGTGGATGGTACGTAGCCCTAATCTCCTCAAACAGAGGTGGTGAATGTGATGCAACATTAGCTTAAGGGCTGCAACCATTATTCGAAGCGCAATATCTATACCGCTTTTTTGGGCAGTACTGGGAATCAAACTCAAGGCCTTGCCAGGGAGGCACTGTGCTGCTGAGCTCCCTGGCCCCAATAACTGTATCACTTTGTGCAAAAGAAGTCCTCTCAGACAACTTATCTTCATAAAATGGTGTCCAACATGTGATCTTTTAATTTTTCCAGCTCCATATTTAAATTTCCTCCCTCCTCTTGTTGAGAAGGTTTAGCCATCACTTCTAGCTATTGTCATCTTTCCTCTCTCTGGTTACTGTTTTCTGATATGTTGTGCACTGAGGCGTCAGAAAGCTGGTATGAGAGCTAAAAGTAAGAGTGGACTTTCTGCAAGGGATCACACCCAGGCAGAACTCCCACCTGCCTGTTGGATCACACCGCGCCATACAGGCAGACCACGCAAGGAAATACCTCTTTTAAGGAAGTTTATCACACAGTTCATTTGTATGTTGGTTTTGCTGCTTACAAACATGGTACCTTTGTTCGGGAAGATACAGGTACTCCAACCAGGTGGGCCACTTTGAGGAGTTATTTTCACCTACTCATATACCTTGATATAATACTTACTTTTATAATATAATACTTACCTAATATAATACTTTCTTGTCTACTTAAATATTTTAAAATTCAGACACTGCTAATTCAGGCAATCTTTGCTCTCTAAGGCCTCAGGCCAGTTTCCTGAGGTTTCACTAAATTGACTCCATCTGACCTCTGGCCACTTGTTTTGGTACATTCTTGCATCAGATTATGAGGTTTCTCATGCCTGTGATTGGTTAAATAGTACAATATGGCCCAAGCTCCTGACCAGACCTCCTCTGGAGCAGCGGATGTTGGAGGAACTGTTCCAGGCCTCACAAAGAAGAGTCCAGACAAAAATGTTGCTGTATTGAGTTCAGATCAGAAAATTAAAATGCACCTATCTGAGCCATCGCTGAATTTCCCCATAATTACTTTGGGAAAATTGTTTGCCTACTCAAAATATTCATTTCTCATCCTGAAACAATGTTCTTTGAGGTTAATAAAAGAAGAAAACCACCATTTTCACTCATTTCAATCCAGACCTAAGGCCACTGGAAAGAAAACATTGTTTACATTGGCACATAATTCATGGGACTGAAGAACAATAAAGTTCAACGTTTTCCCCTTAGTCCTAGCTAATTCGTAGGAATGATTCTCAGAATTCTTCTGCAAAAATGTATAATTTTGAATTATTTGCAATTGGCCTGAGAATTTTTCCTGAGTAGTCAACAGTCCAGGACTGGTTTCATCACTTTAGAAAGTTTTTATGTATTTATGTGGTTTTTATCTGGAGTGCTTTTAAATGTAAGTCGCCCCCTCTCCTGTTCTTTTCTGTTCCCTCCCCTCGCTTCCCTTCTCCTCCCTTCTCTTCCTCTCCCCTCTCCCGTCCCGTCCCGTCCCGTCCCGTCCCGTCCCGTCCCGTCCTGTCCCGTCCCGTCCCGTCCTGTCCCGTCCCGTCCCGTCCCGTCCTCTCCTCGCCTCTCTTCTCCTTCCCTCCCCTTCCCTCTCCTGTTTTCGCCTCTGTCCTTCTCTTCTCCTGTCCTCTCATCTTTTCTTGTTTTTCCATTTTCTTTCCTTTCCTATCTCTTTCTTTCCTTTTCTTCTTTCCTTTTCTTTAAACAACAAATTCCCAAACATTCAACTTGCTTTTGTGAATAAGGCCATATCCAAATTTAAGCTGATCTAAAACATAAATTTTAGGTAAAGTTACTCCAACCTCTCAACATAATTTAATAGCAAAGATTTACAGAGCTTTCCAGGAGAAGCAATATTCAAATCATAATTTTAATCTAGTTGGAATAATGGGGAGAGGAAGGTGTACATGGGAACTGAAATAAATAAAAATATAAAAATATTTATTGATCAGGGCATCACCAGTGCCTGCTGTAATCCCAACACTTGGGAGGCTGAGGCAGGAGGATTCCTGCAAGTTTGAGGCCAGCCTAGACTACATAGTGGGACCTTATCTCAAGCAACAAAAATAAAAACAACAAAAACCCCAACATATTTTCTGAATAAATTGTATACAGATGAAAATGAACCCTTTAAAACAGAAGATAAAATTGCTTTTTTATTTCAAAGAGTATGTTATAGTTTAGATCTAAAATGGTAACGGATCAGTTGCCATAATAAATCTACCTATATTTATCTAATATAGCCTATTGCTTCTATTTCTCTGGAGAAGCTTGACTATTTAGCACTTTATAGCACTGCAAGAATTAATTTAAACCAATTAATAAAAGTAAAGTACTTAGTACAGAGTATATTAAGGTATTATAGAAGAATTGTTTATGTTCTTTTATTTTGTTTCATACTCTTTCAGGCCATCAGACAATCATGAGCAAATAACTAAACCATTGCTCTAGAATATAGCATTGTTATACAATTTAATCAACACTGAATCAATCTATCACTTTATATGTTCTCTGGGGTCCTTTCCAGTTAATACCAAGCAGTATCCAAGTGTTCCACACATGTGTAGGAACACCCCTTTCCCTTCTGGGGTTATAAATACCTTTTTAAAAAATACAGTATGCAGCCTTTGGAGTGTCTCCTCCCAAATCACCACGCCGACCTGGCCTCCCCCACATGGTTCTCACCCTCCACAACCATGGTGTACCACATGACTCTCCGACAGCTGCTGAGTGGAGGAGTGGTCACCCGACTCCCCAGTCAGTTGTTTCTCTCATAATTATGCTTTGGGACCAAGAGATGGTGAGTACGTATCATTCTGAGGCCAGAATTCTCATACAAACTCGGCCGTTGTGAGGCGGCTACGGAGACATCACAGACGTAGACGTCACAGAAGTAGAAGCTGGCCTTACTGATCCGCAAAAGAGAAACTAAGGATTCTGAGGCCTTCTTAGCTCCTACTTTCAGCATTCCCCAAGGCCTACCTCACCCACTGGGTCTATGACCTTCTGTTTTCTATTTGTTTTAATCCAGACCAAGCTTGTTTTTGTTTGAGCCAGAAGAGAGCTAGCACTTCCTTTCACTAGCTAAGAGTATGAGATTTGTGGATTCTCTGACAAATTCTTCCAGGTAAACAAACAGAATCAAGTGGAAAAATATATTTATCATATAAATAGCTTTGAAATCAATCTTATCCCTCCTCCCAATGCTCTATCCAACTAGATTACTGCCCTAGGCCACATCTAATATAGAATTTCTGGAGCTGCAACATTCCAAGCATCATCTGAAGTATCTAGTCCAAAAAACTGCCTATGACTCATTTTATTGGTTGTAAAATATAACCCACATGGAAAATTTATCTGGTTATATTGAGTGGTTGGATTTTATCAGTTGGCTAGAAGAGGAACTGAATGAATGGATGAATGTTGGCGGTACCTATCACTATTCTGTCTTTCTCTGTTTTCCTCTTATACTTTTGAACTTCTACTCCGGCATCAGACGGGGGACGAGAAGGGGCAAACGCACTGCTCTAAGAACCAGATCACCTAGTGCACCCCGAGATACTCTGTTGCTGGATGTTGGTTTTACTCTGCTACCAATGGTATTGCCAAGGACACAGAGAAAAAAAGTAGCACGTGGAGGGCTGCAAATATTAGACAATGTTCATAGATAACAAGAGGTCAGAGAGGTAGGCAAGAATAAAAAGAGGACGCTGAGGAGCAAGAATGTTGTCCGGAAGTAGAATGCTGCGTAACTGTGTTCACATTTACTCTAAAACACTTATTTTTCAGTATTTTAAATAAAAATTTCCTTGGTAAACTCATTGTGAGGAATCTAAATACTTGAAGGGTATATGGAATAAGAAAACCCACAATAACCCTAACCCCTTTGTCAAACTTTTCACCAGACATTAACTATATGTCTGAGAAAGCTCTGTGGGGAGACCCAGTTTCCTTGGTTTGATGAGAGCATTTAAAGAGTATAATGATTTTTTCATGCACCATTATCAGGGAATAGAAAAGTACAGCTAATTATGCATCCTGGAAAACTTGAGGACCGTAAGAAGCACCATCATTTGTTCAAACTACAGAGAACAGTGGTGAACTGACAAGTATATCAGCCAGAGCCTCATGGCTCGCCAGCTGGCAAGGCACCGGTCTGCCAGCTCATGACCCGAGTCTGAGTCTCTCAGCTCTGCCTGCTCACTGTTGGCGTAACCTTTCTGTGACTCAGATTCCTTCTCCACTTATTCAGCCCTTCAACTTGTGCTTGTCAAGCTCCTCCTACACGCCAGACCTTGAGGCAGGCACATGGGAGCCCCTGGGAGCAGGAAGAGACCCAGTCCCCGTCCTCATGGAGCCCAACCCAATGGGAGAGAGATGCTGGGTTAGAATTGACAAGTAAATGCCAAACTGAAGCTGAAGGCAGTAGAGTGTAGCGGCGAAGAACCCTGAAACAAGACAGTCTCTGGTCAAATTTGTTTCTTGCATAATTTATTTCACTGCTCTGTGGTTCTGTTTCATCATCTATAAAATGGGGATAATTATGAATACTTCCAAGGCCTTTTGTGATGACTAAGTGTTGAAAAAATGCTTAGCGCTGTGGTGTCACATTGCCCCTTTTAAAAATTTCATTTACTGCAGTAAGTGAAATTGAGAAAAGGTAGATAGCTCAATAAAGGCATCACAGAGGGCACTGATCCCATCAGGATGCTCAGGGAAGGCTGTGATAGTTATTAAGTTATTATCCCTTTGCTATAAAACTATTGCTGCTCTCTGTGCTGTAATATAGGGGCTGGAACCCTGTGACCACGCTTTGGTTTGCAGACTGAAGGAACACTGGAAGCTGAGAGCTGGCGGGGGTGTGGTATAAGAATTTGCTCCTTACTGTCTGCGTCCTGCACACATGAATGGCACTGATGCTTCTTCACTGAGCAGCAGCAGACCCCTCCTGTGGCAGGAGCTCAGGGTAGCATGCGATTTCTCTATTATTTGTAAAACCAACTTCATTTGACCCATCTCAGAGAAACCAGCACAGCCAGCTGCTGGCCTCACCTCAGAAGTCCATGGTGTAGGATCTGGGGCTCTCTCTCTAAGATTCTATGTTATAATGATTCCAGCTCTTGTTCCTGCAGCCAAAGAAGTGGAAGCTGCTTCCTATATCCCCCCTCACCCCTGCCTCATGATACTATGTAGCAAGGGTCAGCACACTGTTCTGCAGAGGATCAGATAGTAAATATTTCAACCTCTGTGAGGCACATGGTACCATCTCGGTTGTATTGTCTTTCTAGCAACTTTTACTATTGTAAAAACCATTGTTGGCTCACTAGTCAGAGAAAAACAGGCCATGAGCTAGACTTGCCTATAGGCTGCAATTTGCCAATTTCTGGCCAGTGTTTTCTGCTCTTCCTGTTACCCAGTTAACAACTTTGAACTTATTTCACAACTCCTCATAGCACATCCCCTCTGTTCACATAACTGGTGCGGTTTGTCTCCTTGGGGTGAATGTGGAAGAAGAGTGTTACAGCAGAGGGAGAAGTTGCACAAATGCTCTTACTGGGAGGGAGCCTTACTCTGGAACTGCTGTGCTTAGAGTACATAGAACCATAGGCAGCATGAATCCAGCTCACATAGGACTTTGGAGGCCATGTTGAAGGTTCAACTTTTTATTCTAAAAGCTCTAGGAATCCACCAAAGGGCTTCAAGCAGATGGAATATTGGCTCATATTTGTATTCTGAAAATATCTTCATGGATAAAATAGAGTGTGGCAAGGATTAAATGACCTAACTTTTACAAAATGGCTTATATAAACCTAACAGACGTTCAAAAGATCTTAGTTTCCCTCTAGGATCCCCAGTTTTGTACCTCAACTATAAGGACTATCCTGGATTTGTAACCAAATTGCAACCAAATCTGGTTGCTCATTGTGGTGTTCAACTTTAAAAGGAACAGAGAAAGTCTCTCTGCCTGTATGCATATAAATATTAAGTGTAATTCCTTTATTCTTGCCTTGACCAACACCACAAACATAATTTTTCAATCAGGCACACAGTAAAATTACCAAGGTTCTGAGAATCTGTATACACAGCCATTTGGCAAGCACATTCTTGGCAGCTTTTCTGCTGACTTGTGAAGTTTGACCCTTCCTTCTAACTCTGAAGGATTTGGTGTCAACCTCAAAATCCCAGTCCTCAGGACATGGGAAATATGCTCACACTTCTCTGCCAAAGCCATTCTTACTAGCAGTTTTAATGTGCAGCAAAAGTCTGTGTACCTGGACCAAAGAAAAACCATAGGAGGCTCAAAATGTGGTTAGAGGTCTGTGGACTCACAAGGAAGTGGTGGCTTCAGTCACAAATGCATAAGGACTTTCTCAATTTCAGACACTAGTTTTTGATACTATGGATTGAATGTAGGGTCTTCACACTCAATTACATCCTAGCCTTTTTTATTTTTATTTTATTTTGAGACAGGGTCTCACCAGGTCACTGAATAGCTTTTGACATAAACTAATATGAAAACATACCTTTCCAAGGATATCTGTGCCTCTAGTTAATGCTTCTCCAGCACCTCTCCACGCCCAGTCACTGTGTGCTAAGCCTTGTGCTGTGCTCCCCAGAGACTGTGAAGAAAAATAACTTAGGTCCTACCCTCCAGAGCACACAGTTTAAGGAAGAAGATGGAGGATGTCTTTTTGGGTGCTGACATGTTGAACTCAGAGGGAGTGGGAGTTTAAAACCCAGTTGGAAAGTTCAGATATTGCACAAAATAATCAGAAGCCAGTATGTAAGAAAGAGTGTAGCATTTGGCTCCACAGTGCTCACTGTGGTTTCCTACCTTGGTTGAGCTCTATCATCTGCCCAATCTACAACTCCCTGTTAGGCCACTGGAGCCTCTTCTGGGTCTTCCTCTTAGAAAAGCAGATATTTAAGAAGCTCAAGGCCCACTTTGTAAGATTGTTTTGGTCTTACCTAAGCAATAGCTTTCAATTTTGGCTTCATATTTGTATTACTTGGAGAGCTTTTATAAATTCTGATGCCCAGGCCATAATCCATACCTCTGGAGATAGAATATATAATTAGCATTTCTTTAAAAAAATGTTTTGAATGATTATAAGGTGCGGGTAAGGTTGCTAACCTTACAGTGGGTCTTACACGGGGTCTGCCTTCAAATTTACAAACTATTTGAAAATAGGGTCTTGATCTGGACATCAGTCTTATTTGAAAGCTCTTGATTAAGTTTTTTGTCTAGCCATCTATCTAGGAGCAATGCTCCTTTTTTAGAAAGTAAGTTAATCAGCCAAGTCAGAAAATGGAAATACTGACCAGATTTAAGAAGACTGAGCATTCCACTACAATGAGGGTCAAGTCTGACCCCAAGGAAATCCTGGGATGCTCTGTGAGCTGCCTGGGAAGGGGTGGGTTTGGTGCTGTGGCTCCTGCCTCCATCACAGAATGAGCCTGACCCCTGGGGGACATAGGGATATTCAGTAAGCTGCACCCAGGAAAGGTGAGGCTTTGCACTCCACCTCCTGCATCAAAAATAACAAGATGAATGACCAAACCGCAATCTCAGAACTCTACCCCACACAGAACAAATCCAGGAGAAACTGACATAGAACTTGGTAATCACATACCTGAAATCTCTGACATGATTGCTATCGAAGTAAAGAAAAAACTCCATCAGGCCATAGAAGAAATAAGATCAGAAATAATCTTTCAGGTAAAAAATGAAATGAGAACAATAATGAAAAAATTGCTGAGCACATAAAAGAAGACATATATAAAAAATAGACAACCATAGAAAAATGATGGAAATGTTAAATGAACAACACAGGAAAGAACTAGAATACATGAAACAGATTCAAAGAGATATCCAGGAAGTCAAAATTTTCACTGAAGGATGGCAAAACTACTTGCATGAAGCCAAAGATAGAATTTCAGCTGTTGAAAACAGCTTTGGAGCTATTGATTACAGAAGGAAGGGTCTCTGAAAATTAACAAGGAACCAGGAAAGATCAATTCAACAGCTGCAAGATGATACAAAGGGAAATAACGAAAGAATAATAAATGTCAACAAAACAGCAGGAGGCAACACAAATGAAAGAAAAAGAATATTTGCAGAAGTAATAGCTGAAAATTTCCCAAGCAAGGAAAAAGAATCTGACATACAGTAAGTGAGGAATATAGAATTCCAACTAGCCATAACCAAAATAAAACTACACCCAGATATATAATAATCAAGATCCCAGAAGTCCAGCAAAGAACAGAATATTAAAAGCCATTAGAGAAAACAAACAGATCGCCTGTAAAGAAAAGCCTATCAGAATCATGGCAGATTTCTCAGCACAAACCATCCAGTTGAGAAGAGGACGGAGTGAAGTATTACAGGTCCTCAGACAAAACAGCTTCCAACCTAGATTGATGTATTGCAAAACTATCCTTCAAAATTAATGGAGAAATAAAATATTTCCACAACAAAGAACAACTGAAGAACTTCATAAGCACCAAACCAATCTTCCGAAGAGTATTAAAAGATATTCTAGAAAGAGATAAAAATAACTACAATTTCAAGAGCAACAACAGAAAGGAACCATCAAGCAGAGCAAGCAACTAATTACAGGGGAAAAGGATAAACCAATGGAAGGAAAATAACATGACAAAGATAAACCAATAAACAGCAGCTATTACCATCAGTATAAATGGTCTCAATTCACCAATCAAAAGAAGCAGACTGATGGAGTGGAATAAGAAACAAAATCCAACAATATGCTGTATACAAGAAACACATTTAACTCAAAAACAAATTCACAGAGTGAAAGCCAAAGGATGGAATACAAAACTCCATGTGACAGGACCTCAGAAAAAAGCAGGTGTAGATATTCTGCTTGCAGACAAGGTGAACTTCAAACCAAGAACAATCAAAGGAGATCAAGAAGGTCACTACATACTTGTTAGGGAAAAACTTCAAGAGGAAAAGATAACAACCATAAGTATCTATGTACCAAATACAGGAGCACCCACCTATAAAGACAAATTTTAACAGTTGTGAAAAATAAAATAAGCAGTAACACATTCATAACAGGGGACTTTAAAACCCCATTATCACAAAGAGATAGATCAAATAGACAAAAGATCAGCAAAGAAATAACAGAACTAAACCAAACTTGTGAACTTATGGACTTAGTAGACCTTTATAGAGTATTCCACCCAACAACATCAGAATATGCATTCTTCTCAGCTGGACACAGGATGTTCTCTAAAATAGACCATATACTAGCACACAGAACATGCTTAGGTAAATGCAAAGGAATTGAAATTATCCCATACATACCACTGGATCATAGTGCAATGAAACTGGATGTTAATGACAAAAGAAATTGCAAACACTCCATAAACACATGGAAATTAAATAACACCCTCCTGAACAACCAATGGGTCACAGATGAAATTAAAGAAGAAATTAAACAATATTTACAATCAAATGAAAATGCAGATACAACTTACAGGAACCTGTGGGACACATTGAAAGCAGCCCTCAGAGGGAAATTTATAGCTGTGAATTTCCACGTCAGGAAAACAGAATTAGCACAAATAAATAGCCTTATGCTGCAATTCAAGCTTCTCAAAAAGAAAAGCAAGTCAAGCCCAAAGCCCAAAGAAGGCAGGAAATTAGAAAGGTCGCAGTAGAAATTAACACAATAGAGACAAGGAAAGTAAAACAAAGAATGAATGAATTGAAGACTTGTTCTTAAGAGAATAAATAAAATTGATAAACCCCTAGCCAACCTTATCAAAACAGGAAAGAAAAACCTTAAATTTTGCAATAAGGAATGAAAAGAATAAAATAACTATAGATCCTGTAAAAATTCAGAAGATCATCAATACCTACTTTGAAAATCTTTATTCTCATAGGATGGAAAACACACAGGAAATGGACAGATTCCTGGATACATATGAATTACCAAAGCTGAATCAAGAAGATATAAAAATCTTTTTTTAAAGAGCAGAATATATTTACTGAGGGAAAGAAAGCTTCTGTCTAAGAGAGAGACAGAGGGGGGCCTGACTGGGTAGCCCAAGACTCTGTCTTTTCTAGGAACTTTGATAGAGCAAAACCATGAGATGAGGTGGGTCCAAGGTAGGGAAAATGGACAAAACTATTGTCAGCCAATAAGAATTGTTCAGGTAAAATTGATTAAATCGGGATCAAATGGGAAAGTGAGTCATGTAGCAAGTAGGCTCAAATACAGAACAGGGGCATTTCCTTTAAGAGGTTGAGTCAAGGACTCTTTAAGGTGATCACTACCTATTTAGAATATCAATCTCTGATGTTTACATCTAGGGAGGTATGTGAGTGTATTTGTTTAGTCTTTTTGTCTTTTTTGTTTGATTTTTTTTTTTTTTTGAACCAGGAATTGGACTCATGACCTCAGGCTTGCCTGGTAAGCACTTATGCCACTGAGCTATATCCCCAGCCCTAGTCTTTTTGTCTTGAGGTATGGCCCACAGGTATCTTGTCATTCACATTGGCTCCTTTGAGGGCCTAGTACTGTCTGACTGCCTCAAATATTTCTAACTCAGCTACCTATGACATTTGCCCCTCTGAAGAAGTAACCTGAACTTCCACGAGAGAGTAATGGGCAATGACCGCTCTGGCTTCATCAGACTGAAAGAGGTCATAGTTGTTGACTGGCAGTCAAAGATACTCTCCAGAAAGTCTATCTAAAGGCCCTCAATAGACACCAGGTGTTTTCATCTTGGGTAGGCATATAGCTTTAAATCTGGAGAAAAGGCAAAGAAGCAATTACGCATGCATGGGCCAAATAATATCAGCAGGATTATTATGAATATAGGCAGCAAAGATTTCCACCAAGAGAAGCTGGTAATGGCCTCTAATAGAGAGAACAGGGTCTGAGCTATGAGCTTTGCTACTCAAGAACTAGTCTCAGGTGTAAATGAGAAACTTTCAAGAGTCTAATGTAAAGTTACCACTATATATCCTGCCTTTCTTGTCCCATTTTCCATTGCAGAAAAGAGTCAAATCTGGGTTAGTAAGGGATGTGTCTAATAAGTCTTCTCTAGCTGCATATGTATGGAGAATTACCTGTTCACAGTCATGTCTGTCAGCCTCAATTTCTTCCTTTTCTAGCAAAAAGGTAGCAGGGTTTAAGAAGGAGCATGTCTTCATTTGAATGGCTGGTCCTTCTAGAAGTAGAGCCTGGTATTTAAGAAGTTGGCTCTCTGATAGCCGGAGGCTCCATTTGGACAAAAGAAATCCTGCCACATTGTGAGGCATATATACAGTGAGATATTTACCTAAAGTTAGCTTGGATGCTTCTGGCACTAAGAGAGCTACAACTGCCATAGCTCAAAGGCAAGAAGACCATTCCTTTGCTACTATGTCTAATTCATGACTCAGATACCCTACAGGCTGTTGAGTGGGTCCCTGATCCTGTGTATGTACTCCCAAAGCCATACCTCGCCTCTCATCAACATATAAATTGAAATGGTGTCCTGTGGGGAGGCTTAGGGCTGGAGCATTTAGGACAGCTTGTTTAAGCTTGTGGAATGCTGTTTGGGAATCAGGTTCCCAGGTTAAAATATGGGTATCTGTCTTTTGGGTCTCTTTTATAAGTTGATAGAGGGGTCTTGCAATTTCCCCATATCCTGGTACCCAAAGGTGACAAAAGCCTATAATTCCTAGGAATCCCCTTAGCTGTTTTAGGGTCTTGGGCTGTAGGAAGGAAATAATTGGTTTAATTCTATCTTATCCTAGCCTTTGGGTTCTCTTGGATATGATGAGACCTAAATATTTTACCTCAAGACTGCAAAGTTGTGCTTTAGATTTGGAGATCTCATAACCTCTGTCTGCTAGAAAATTTAGCAAAGCACAGGTGCCTTGGCTACAGAGCTCTTCAGGGGGCACATAAAAGAATGTCATCTGTGTACTGTAAGACTGTGACCTGGGAAAACTCAAAGCATGCCAAGTCATGGGAAAGCACTTGCCCAAAAGATGTGGACTAACCTTGAACGCTTGAGGAAGCACTGTCTATTTCAGTTGAGAGGCCTGATCATGAGGATCTTCAAAAGCAGAGAGAAACAGGGAATCTCCATGTAAAGGAATACAAAAGAAAGCATCTTTTAAATCTAACACTGAAAACCAACTAGCATCTTCTGGAATTTGAGAAACAAGTGTATATGGATTAAGTACCATTGGGTGATTTGGCACTACTGCCTCATTTATCAATCTAAGGTTTTCTACTAATCTCCATTCCCCATTGGGATTTTGAATTCCTAAGATTGGAGTGTTGCATGGACTATTACAAGAAAGCCTTGTTCCCTTAGGTTATCAATTATAGGTAATAATCCTTTTTTTAACTTCAGGTTTTAAAAGATATTGTCTCTGATTGAGAAAAATAGTAGAATCTCTGAGATGTATCTGTACTGGAGCAGCTCTTAATGCCCTACCTATTTTGCCTTTAGTAGCCCATACTTCAGGATTTATTTCTGTCTCCACAACGGGAAGACAGTGTACCTGATCTGGGCGCATATATATTACAGTATTTAAACAAGATAAAATATCTCTCCCCAAGAGAGGGACTGGACTTTCAGTCATTATCAAAAAGGAATGTGAGAAAAGAAAACCATCCCAGTTATAGCCTAAATGTTCTGAAAAATAGCAAATTACCTCCTCTCCAGTGACTCCTTTCACTGAGGTATGATGGCTGGAAGGAAGGCCAGGATTGAAAAGAAGAACTGAGAGACTTGCACCAGTGTCCAGAAATAGGCTGGTTTCTTTTCCCTCTAGTTATAATTATCTGGGGCTTCTCCATGGAGATGACAATCTGGCCAGAGGGAGAAAGCAAAGAGTGCCCTGGGTCCCTTCGTTCTTGCTGGACCAACTGGTAGAATGGGTCTGAACTCTGGGGCCTACCCTTCAGAGGGCAGTCTGACCTCCAGTGGTCACCCTTGCAGTTAGGGCATGGTGCAGGGGGCTTCTTAGGGCAGTCTCTCTTAAGGTGGCCTGGCCTCTGACAGCGGTAGCAGATGAATGTTGTCATTGAGTTCTTGGGGGCCCGAGAATCAGATGTAGGGTCTGTTTCTCTTAGTGTTGCAGCAAAAGCAGCCGCTTTTTCTCAGTCTCTTTGTTTTCTCTCCTTAGCTTGCTCTTCATCATGGTTATAAAATACTGAGAAGGCAATTCTTACTAACACATCAAGTGAGCTATCTGGGGCAAAAGCCATTTCTGTAGCTTTTTTTTTTTTAATATCTAGGGCTGACTGAGTAATGAACTTATCTTTAAGGATAATTTGTCCCTCTACTGAATCAGGATCTAGGGAAGTATGCTTTACCAATGCCTCTTGTAAGCAATCGAAGAAAGCAGAGGGATATTCCCTTTTTTCTTATTTAACTGCTGACAGTTTAAAATAATTAAATGGCTTAGCTCTTATCCTTTGTAGACCTTCAAGAACACATGTCTGAAAATGTCTCCTACTCCAATATCCCATATAGTTTCTAGGCCAGTAGTGGTCTTAGGTAGGGATGGCTTGGGCTCCAGTGGGAACTAGTATTTCCCCGGGCTGTCTTTCTTCTGGACTTCTGAAATTAATAATGTGGTATTCATCTCCAAATGCAATAGCAGCCTGTAACACTGCCTGTTTCTCATTAGGGGTTAATGTTTGATTTAAGAGTAATGTTACATCTTTCCAATCTAGCTCATAGGTCTGAGTGAGTCCTCTAAATACCTCAGTGTACTTATCAGGGTCATCAAGAAATTTTCCAAGATCTAACATTATCCGTTTAAGGTCACTGAGAGAAAAGGGCACATGAACTCTGGTAGTTCCAAATTGTCTGTTTACTTCTTATAATGGATATTATCCTTGAGGAGTTTGCCTAAATTTAACTAAGGATGGGTATGGCCATATAGAGGCCTGGGTTACAGCTGGTCTAGAAGCCTCATCCTCTAGGTTAGAAGGGTAAGTAGGGGAAACCTGAGGTTCAGGAATAGTGGGTGAGGCTTTGATCAAGGCTGTCTTGTCCTCAGGCTCCAAATATGGGGGAGGAGCAGTCTCAGGCTCTAGGACAGTGGATGTCTTAAGAGTCTGAGGTGTCCTGTTTCCCTATGGCTCATATTTACATTTTGAAACTAAATAAGGATTATTTGTTAATTCAAAGAAAATGTGAACATAGGGCACTTCTGACCATTTTCCTTCCTTTTTACAATATCTTTCTAGTTGTAAAATAACATCATAATTGATACTTCGCTCTGCATTCCATTGTGGCTCTAGGGGATCGGTAGGCCACACACACATGCAGAAAAATATTAAATGACTCTTTTTCAGTGTGTAAGGATCAAACATCTTCCAACGCGTAATGATGCAATTGAGAGGAGTAAGCGACTTTGAGTGTGAGTTTCCCATGTCTATAAAACAAGAGAGAGTTTGGGCACCTCCTCCCTATCTCTAATTGATCCTTATACCTTTAAGATGTCCGTCAAGTAGATTCCATTCCAGGACAGGTGGATGCCATCTGGAGAGAACACAGGACAAAATCTGATCAGCCTATCCACCCTTGAACTGACGAGTGATTCTATCCTTTCAGAAAACTCATGAACTGTGCATTTACTCCTATTGGACATCACAAGCATAAGTTACAATTGGCCTGGTGACAGGAATGTCTAAAGAATGAAGCACATCTTTGTAATAAACTATTGCTTTATATTCTTTGGAAGAGGGGATATGTAAAAAGGTGAGTTGGAAGTAGTTAAAGTATTCTTGACAAGACTATGTTTATTTAAACTTTGAAGCTCACAGGTTAAACATATTTACCACCTAGCAATCACATGTACATATTGCTACAGGAAAGTTAATTAAGGCTGTTTTTGTTTCGTCTTTTTGAGACAGGTTCTTGCTATGCAGTTCAGGCTGGCCTTGAGTTCAATTACGTAGCCCAGGCTGGTCCTAAACTCACAGGGATCCTCCTGCTTCAGCCTCCTGAGTACTGGGATTACAGGTGTGTGCCACAACGCCTGGCAGTGAAGGCTGACAAGAATCTCTTTTTACTCTTACTTAGCATATGTAAGATACAAATGTACAGAAACAAACGTGAATTGTTTTCCTACTAGCTGCTGTGAAATGCAAATTGTTGCAAGCTACCTCAACCTAGTTTCTGAAAGGTAGCTCAACTGAAAAGCTTACAGAGAATTCCTAGTCTACTGGCAGAGAGAGGTAAGTACAATAGATAAGTGGAGATTTTTCAGTGGTCAGGAGCCAGTTTCCACCCAGGAACCTCTGGGTATCTGCCAGAGTGTAGCCCTGGCCACAACCCCTCAGTTGTTCTTAGTTTCTATGAACCCACACAACCAGAGATCAGTTTCCAGAAAGGAATCCAGCTGTCTCTCTGGTCAACATTCCATCAGCCATTGGCTTTAATGGGGATTCACCGAAGAGATGCTGGGGAAACCTGTCCTCTGCTTTAAAGAGTGGCAGCTGCTCTAAGAGTGTTTAACTAGCTAGCAGAGTGACCACTGTTTGTCAAAATTCTGCAAGGAATAGTTAAAAGCCTGAGCAAGATGACCTAGCACTAGACCTAGGAGAAAAGGAAAGGTTGGAGATTCTCCCTTAGACTAAATATGTTTTGGTCCCTGAAGTGTGCTGCTTTCAGAGATAGCTCCTTCTGGTGTCACCCAGAAGTCAGTTCTCTCCACTGTGTCTCAGGTTTAGCCTCCCAAGGGAGACCTGCCCAGAACACTAAGCCAGGACATGGCTTTTATGTGTGTTCTCCTGGATGGGCAAAATTCCAATGTCTCATCTGACTCAGAGACGGGGTATGTATTCTTTCACTAAGGTGACTTCCCTGTCTTTGGCACTTAACAAATGTTCATCTTCTATGGGCTTAACTTAAAAAAGAACTAAGTCTGAGCTACATTTAAAAAGACCCATCTTACAGCTTGTATCAAAATCCACTAGGAGCATTCCAACATTATTCTCCTTAGCCAAATAACATCAAGCAAGGAAAACCAGTACATTTATCAACTAGTTCAAATGAACCTAATGCAACATATACCAGAACAAAACAGGAATAAAATGTCTCATTAAAGAAATATCATAACCTTATAACCTTGTCATGTTCTTAGGTTTATCAACATTTTAACAAAACTATGTAAAAGACAAAGCATGAGCAATTATAAGCAACAGGCAAAAGCATAACCATTTGAAGCATAAAAATTTGTTACATAAATGAGTCCCAAGCAATTATACAGGGCAAAAGGCAAAAGCATAGCGAAATTTGAGACATAAAACTTTGTTACCTAAATGCATCCCAATCCAGAGTGTATGAAACAAAAACAAACTCTTACCTCCATCCAAGGATCTCAATGGGGAACCTCCAAAATGATACAGCAAAATAAAAACTCTCAAACTGAATGATATCTGGGATCAGCCTGTGTTCTCTAAAATCGAAGAACGAATTTTAGGAACAATGGAGATTAAGAGCAGAATATATTTATTGAGGGAAAGAAAGCTTCTGTCCAAGAGAGGGACAGAAGGGGGGGCCTGAGTGGGTTATCCCCAAAAGTCTTAAATAACACAATATCAGCCAATGAAATTGAAAATGTAAGAAAAAATTTAGTTTTTAAAGAAAAAACTTATGAAGAAAGAAATGCCCAGGTCCTGACATATTCACAGTGGAATTCTACAAGAAACTGACACAAGATTTAATGCCAATACTTCTCAAACTCTTCAATGAAATTGAAAAGGAAGCAATTCTCCCTAACTCATTTCTGGAAGCAAGTATTACCCTGATACCAAAACCAGAGAAAGACTCAACTAAAAAAGAGAACTACAAGCCAATCTTCCTAATGAACATAGATTCAAAAATTCTCAGTAAAATATAAGCAAACAGAATGCAGCAAATCATAAAGCAAATCATACATCACGACCAATTGGGATTCATCCCAGGGACTCAGGAATGGTTCAACATATGGAAATCAACAAATGTAATACACCTTTTCAATAGAGCCAGACAAAAACCACACGATCATCTCAATAGATGCAGAAAAAGCTTTTGATAAAGTCCAGTACTCATTCATGATAAAATCCTACAGAAAATAGGAATACATGGCCTTTACCTCACTCTGATAAAAGCCATCTATGACAAACCAACAGCCAACATCATACTAAATGGACAAAAACTGAAAGCTTTCACTTTAAAATCAGGACCAAGATAAGGATATCCACTGTCACCACTCCTATTCAATATAGTTCTGGAAATATTAGCCAGAGAAATTAGACAAGAGAGAAATGAAAGGAATAACGGTAGGAAAGGAGGAAGTGAAATTATCATTATTTGCAGAGGATATGACACTCTACATAGAAGACCCAACAAAGTCCACCAAAAGGCTTATAGATTTAATAACCAACTTCAGTAGTGTAGCTAGATACAAAGTCAACACTAAAAAAATCAATAGCCTATCTGTATACAAATAACAAACACATCGAGAAAGAAATTAGGGAACCCACACCTTTCATAACAGCATCTAAAAAATGAAATACTTAGGAATCAATCTAACAAAGGAAGTAAAATATTTATACAGTGATAATTACAATACTCTGAAAAAAGTTTGAAGAAGATTTCAGAGAATGGAAAGATATCTCTTGCTCATAGATAGGAAGAACCAACATAGTGAAAATGGCCATAATCCCAAAATTGTTGTGCAGCTTCAATGCAATTCCAATTAAAATACCATTAGTATACCTCACAGATCTTGTGAAAACATTCCTAAGATTCAGCTGGAACCAGAAGACCTAGAAAACCAAAAGCAATCCTGGGCAACAAAGGCAAGGCAGGAGGCATCACGATTCCTGACTTGAAATTATACTACAAAGCTACTGTGATAAAATCAGCATGTTACTGGCAAAAAGCAGACCTGAAGATCAGTGAAACAGATTAAAAGATACAGACACAGCTACAAACACACTTAGCCACCTCATCTTTTACAAAAGGGCCAGACATGTTCACTGGATGCAAAACAGCCTCTCTAATGAATAATGCTGGAAAAACTGGCTTTCTACATGACAAAGACCAAAACTAGACCCATGTCTATCATCATGCACTAAAGTCAAAATGGATCAAAGCTCTAAGTATTAAAACAGAAACACTAAATGTATTGGAAAATAAAGTAATGGAAATCTTGAAGACATAGGGGTAGGGAGAGATTTCATGAGCAAAAACCAAACTGCACTGGAAATACTTCAAAGAATCAACAACTGGGATCTCATTTTATTGAAAAGCTTTTGCATATCAAAAGAAATCAGCAGAGTAAAAAGAAAACCCACAAATTAGGAAAAAATTTAGCCAACTGCCCCTCAGACAAAGGACTTCTATCTAGAACATATAAAGAATTAAAACAAATCAGGCCCCCATAATTCAAAAGTCCAATTAAAAATGAGCATCTTAGAGGAATACAGACTTCTCAGATGAAGAATTATAAATGGCAAATAAATAAATTTTTATGTTCAAGATCATTGGTCATTCAAGAAATGCAAACTAAAACAACACTGAGATTCTACCTCACCCCAGAAAGAATGACTTTCATTAAGAAATCAACTAACAAATGTTGGAGGGGCTGTGGGGAAAAAGGAACACTTCTCCAATTGCTGGTGGGAGTGTAGACTGCTGAAATCACTGTGGAAATCAGTGTGGAGATACCTCACAAAACTAGGCTTACAGGTTCCACTTAACTGATCTATTCCCCTCTTGCATATTTTTCCATAAAAACTGAAAACATCATACCACAATTATATATATGCACCCATGTTTATAGCAGCACAACTTGTCATAGCTAAATCTTGGAAACAACCCAAATACTCATCAATGGAAGAGTAGATTTAAAAGATGTGGTATTTTTATACAATGGATTATTACTTATCTGTAAAGAAAAATAAACTTGATGATATTCATAAGACCATATTCATAAGTGAAATAAATCGGACCCACATGTGTAAACATCTTACTGTCTCCATAGCGTAAGAACCTGAAAGAGTAACTAAAACCCAAAATATACAATAGATATTGTGAAAGGGAAAGAAATGGCACAAAGGGAAAGAACAAGTGGGATGATGGAAAGGAGAAAAGAAAGAAATAAGGAAGGAAAAAAAAATATATATTTTTTATCTATTCTCTTTTTTTTTTTGCGGTACTGGGGATCGAACTCAAAAAATATATATATTGATAACTGGGATAATTATACTGCTGATATCTATTGGTTTAGTGAAAGGAACAGTTAATGCTTAAATTTTATTTATTATTATTTATTTATTTTTCTTTTCTTGACCAATTTTTTATGCTTATATCTGGTCATCTGAACAGCTGCTTTGAAGAAAACAATGTACAAATATAACAATTGTTGAATTCCTACCATGTTGTGTAGTGAAGCTCTGTATCATTTCCAATGCTTTTAATTACTTTTTATTCCTTTTAACTGCTTGATCAATCTTGCATTTTTAGATCTGGTAGTCTGGACAACCCCTTTTGAAGATAACAATATGTAATATAACAGCTGTTGTTAATCTCTATCATTTTGTTTTGAAATCCTTATAGTTTTTATGGTTTTTGTCTTTGTTGTTGTTATTTTGTTATTTTTGAAATTCTCTTTTAAATAAAGAAAGAAAAAGGAAAGACTACTAGATTTCCAACCCCTCCACTGTGTGAACAATGATTAAATTATAGATCCTCTGAGCATCAGTTTGACGGTGTTCTTGCAGAAAATGCTAACTGCAAATGGACAGAATCCTTTAGATTGAGTATTTTCCAGGGCAAATAATGGATGAAAAATTAAAAAAAGAAGGAGGCACCTGTGATTGTCCCTTAGTGTGAAGTTGGTTCACTCTTATTCCTCATTAACGCCCTGCCAGGCTGTGCAGAGAGAGACCTAGGAGACACATGCATGTCCCTTGTTCCTGCAAAAGCTAACTGAGGATACAGAGAGTTCAGTGGACTGATGGATGATTTCTCCTGGGGAAAGAAAACGTAGGCTTGGAGACTGGAACTCCACTATCCTTTACTCTGGGGGTCACGAGAATGTCTAGCATCTCGAGTTCATGTCCCTGAACTTGTATTCCTTTGTCATAACATTTAGAGCAGCTGGATTATTCTCAGAGGCATGGCTTTTTTTGTAGGGTTTTAAAACATCTTTCAAGTAAGAGGCAGAGTTTATAATCATTTATTTGTTTTTATACAGAAGTCCTTAACTTTGAAAAAATTAAAAAGAGAGGAATAATCTTTTCAGCTGAAGAAAGGTCAACTAAATGTCGTGGTTTAGACGAGACCCCCCCCCCCCCCCCGGCCAATTCATCAGCAGAGACATCACATTCCTCTTATGGCCTTACAACTCTCTTCAACATTTGGAGCCTTGTGAAGATAAAATCACTTAAAGTTTTCCTCTCCAACCAGAAGAAAATGTCAACCAGCCTTAACTGTCTTCCAATATTAAATAAAGTTCTGCCTTGGGTGTCTTCTGAGCCTTGGTATCCCAATGTTTGTTTCTGCAGTCCAGTGTTGGCCTCCCTCAGGCAAGGCCGGGGGTGTTGAGGTTTTGAGCAGTGCAGTTGCTCTTACCTAGTGAGCTATGGAACTTACCCTACTGACTGAACTTACCATCCATTTGCTATTGCCAGGTGTCTCCTAGACTGTTTTGATGGGTGCAAAATTATGATTGAAGTTGGATGTGACTAACAGAGTAAGCTGGCACTGTTAGTGCCACTCAACAAGCACCATGAAAATGAGGTAGTGTGAAGCACATGGAAGAGGAAACTGAATCAGTACTTTAGTAAAACCAGGAGAACTGCAGAGGTTCTGCAAACAATGATTTACTCAACACCACCAACAGAGGAATAAATTCCCTGGTGAACTTTTATTGCTTTGATCTGTTTTATAAGAGTCCTTGGCCACGTCAATAGCATATGAACAAAAGCCTTGAGCTGCCTGTGTTATCAGTAAAGGAAAAAAGAGCAAGCAGCACAAGTCAGCATTTCTTTCAGAAGGCCCGAGCGACAATTCTTTCTCGAAACATTTTGCAAAGGCAGCTAAACTTTGAAGGCTGGGGCCTCTGACTCCAGTGAAATCTCTCGTGGCCTGCACTGGACACCTGAGTGGGCTTTGTAATAATTCCTGTAACTCTCATACTAGTTGTGCCTTTTCTGAGTTTCCATGAAACAAATCAGTAGGAATATGTTCCATGATTTTTCTTTACTTCAAAGACAGGGTTTAAACAGGGACTTGGTGCAATATCCAAACTTCTGAACCCAAAAGCAATATAATTTTAGGTGAAAATCAAACCTCCTACAGTGTTTACCTCAAGCAAATCCAAATGCCAAGAGAAATCAACAAGATGAATCAGATTTGATCATATCAGTCCTGTGGCCTGGAACAAACATCACTTGGCATCTTCTTAGAGTGCCAACCTCCAGCATTTCTTCTCAGAAACTGTGGTTTCTTGAATAGCTATGTTAATAAGTGTGAGTCATAGGCTAAAGATGTGAGTTAGGATGTTCAAAGGCTGAGCTTGGGGCAGTGTGTGTTGCAGAGGGCCTTGAGCAATGGAGATAGTGGAGGTTTGAAAGACAGCTTGAGATGTTACTCAGGGCTGTCCACAGGGAGACTGATCTGGAACCACCCAGGACCTGGAAAGGAGCTAGATTAGAGTCTGCAGGAGGTTAAAAGGAAGTCTCATTTCCAATGGAGGTGTCAGGGATGTCAAGGAAGGGTACAGATCTGAAGATGTGGGGTGAAGAACTAACCAAGTCACAGAGGATCCCAGATGTGATGGATGGGGTCCTGGGAAACAGGATGGAGGAAAAGCGGGTTTGGCGAGGGATGATATGTACTGAATTGCCAGTTTGGGGTTAAACAAAATTTTAAACAAGCAGTTTGAAAATGGTGGTCTTGGATCTTGGCTTGAAGGAATTAACCAACTTGCCAAAGGTCACATAGCCTGTAAATGACAGAGCTCAGATTTGGAACACATAGATTTCTAATTTTAAATTCTGTTTCCAATCCTTGTGCTCTTCTGCCTAACCTTTCTCTCACATAATGTCTTGGTGGCAGGTAGCTCATCAGGAGGGGTAAATAGAGAAATAGAAATTCCCATAGCTAAGGTAAGCCCATCTATAAAATCATTTTTAAGCAGGCAGTCAAACAATGTGAAAGAACTGCAGTCACTTCCATGGTAGGATAATTATGGACAACGAGGGGGATTAGTGGTTCTCAAATTCAAACACACATCAAAATTGCCTTAGCAAACTTTAGAAAACAGCATTGCCTTAGCAAACTTTAGAAATATCCCTGTCTCCTTCCCAGACCTACCAAATCAAAATGTCTTGTTTACAAAACTTCGTAAGTAATCCTGATGCATCTGAAACTTGGTATGATACAATCTGAACGTCTTAGAGACAACAGGCACTATTACTAATAACAAGCACTGCACTGCCTGGTGTGTACCAGGCAGCGCTCTGAGGAATGTCTGCACATCATGCCTTCTAATCTTTACTGTAGAACATTGTGGATGAGGAAACCAAGGCCCAAAGAGCCTAAGGACCTTGTCCGCGGCCACACAGTATCTCCCTTCCAGCTCAGACCTGCCTGACTCCAAGCCTTGAAAATTAAATAAAGCTGGGAGCAACCATGCCAGCCTCTCATGGAAGAATAGTTTCACTTGGGCCTCAAAGTTTTCTGGGCAGGTAGAAGGGAAACTGGCTCATTGCAAAAAGCAAATGGAGGTAAATAAGACTAGGCTAGGAAGACTAGGCTTCTGTGTGAAGCTGGGAAGAGCAGGCAGGCTCTGCGAAGCTGTGTGTCTGGGGCTGGCTTCCCTGTGCCTGCTTCCGTCCATTCCTCATATCATGCACAAGCGGGTTCATTTTTGCACTTTATCAGTGTTTCCTGAAAAGCACAGGACCTTGGAAATCAATCCTTAGCATACCAGTTCTGAGCTCACTGCTAACCATGCTGCTTGTCAGAATCGTCTCCACAGCTGCAGAGTAAAAAGCTGCCTTATACCTCACCTGTAAAGTTCCTTTCAGCACCACACGCACTGATTCTCTGCCCAGGCGCTGGAGAGCAGGCCAAATCTGTTGAATTCCCTCGCTCACTGTGAAGGAGGGTCCAGAGAAGCTCGCAGGAGCAGAGCTCCCCTTGGGCTGTGGGTGGGCACAGGTGATGCATGGTAGAGAAGACTAGCATTTTCCCCCGGGGGAAGCCAGGGTGCTGGGCAGCCATAAGAAACCCTTGAGGGCCTCACCCCGTCTCATGGAGGCCCAGGCTTGGGGCAGGGGGTATGACTGGAAATGTGTGGCAGGGCACTTGGTGATTAGGGCTTTTGGAGTTCACAACTCTCAGCCCAATCATTCCCGAGTCAGTTACCACTGCAGAGCAGAAGCACTTAGTCACCCTCCTCTGGAGCACCGCATGGACCCCGTGCCCAGGGACACAGAGTCAGGACGTTGAGGGTTCCCACAGGAAAATACTCTGGCCTCTTATATACATTTCACTGAGTCTCTATCACACGTTATGTGGCCTGGCAGGAGACTTGATTTCTTAGTCTTTGGCCACAGAAACTCTTCTCCGTAAAGTCTAAGGCCACTTCATAGTCTCCAACTTGTGTCACACAAGAGAGATGTGACTGAGGACCTAGTACAGTGACAGACTGACATCTAATCACCTCCCATATGCTTTTGAGAGCTTTGCATGCCTTAGCTAACTTAATCCTTGTAACAGCCATATGAGGACTACTGTTATAACCCTATTTTACAGGTTAGGAAACTGAGCACACTGTGCTAATATACTCTTCCCAAAGTCCCACAGTTTGGGTAGGCAAAGTCAGAATTCAAACTCAGAGGTTTGTTCTATGACCTCTGCTGTTAAACACCACCTTCCTCAGTCTACATTAAAGTAGTTAGAATGTAAGGGCATGGAGGAGGAATGTAATAAGAAAAAAAGAAGATGAGGCCAGGCTGTTGGAGAGTGTTGAGAACCGTCGGGGTGGTAGTGAGGGAGAAGGCGGTATCTACACAGGTGTCTGGGCTGAAACCGCAGTTTGCCCTCACACCCAAATGCACGCTTCTTCTAGGGTGGAGAGTGACTGAGGACTGTGCTGAAGGCGCTCAGAGGAAGATGCGGCTATGAGGGCTTCAGGAAAGAAGCACCTACCAAGGGCCTTGCGAATTCCTAGGCGCAAAGGAAGATGGAAAGGGGAGTGCCTGGGAGGTCCTTTTAGGAGGTGCGGTGGGTTCGGCAAAAAGCAAAGAGTCACAGAGCTCCAGAGGGTGGAGTTGCGCCTCCTCGAGTTCCAGGGATTATGCAAGGAAGTAATGTTGGATTCAGGTTGGTGAGGTCTGATCATGAGATATACAACCGCCCAAAGAGACTGAGGTTTGTCAGGCAATAGGTTCCCATGAATTTTTCCAAACAGGACAGTGAATGGCAGAGCAAAGCCTTCAGAAGCGGTTTCAGGATGGGGTTGGGGCCAACTGAATAGGAGCAGCACAGGAGGGAGACTAGCAGGGTGCGGGACTGACAGTGCACAGTGAGACACGCGGTGCAAGGTGGGGCTGGGAATCCAGGAGTGTGAGACACACTGGGGCGGAAGAATCGACAAGACGCGGGGACGGAGGACATGTGGGTAGGGACAGCTGTCATCAGCGCAGAGGTATCTACCCCAGTTGCCTGGGGTAACCAGATGGAAGGAGGTGTATTTCACACTGAGTTTAGAATCTTGGAGGCGGAGTGGATGTTAGCAATGTGGCAAATGAGGTGGGCTGCGTGGAGGCTGCTGGCTCCCGCTGCAGTGGACTCAGGCTACAGACAAAGGAAGCCAAGCAACAGTGCGGACGCCCTGTCTACTACATATCGGTCTCCTCGAGGGTTTGAGCGACATTCGTAGAAGAGAGGTTCAGAGCACGGGTTCTGGAGCTAGAGCGCTCTGATTCACATCCCAGATCCACTGGAGCGTGTTACTTTGCCTATACATTTGATTTGAAATTCTAAAAGTAGAGATAATAACAGGACTGTCTTCAAAAGGTATTCTGAAGCCTAAAAAGTTAACACATGTACAAAAGCTTGGAATAGTACTTGGTACATGGTTCCATGAGCATTAGTTGATGTTATAATTAATATTAAGATAAATAGTTCCTTATGATTGCCAAGCCATATCCACATTCTGGATCTGACTGGGTTGTGATGATAACGCTGTGAAGGACCATGTTCACCATCCAGGCTCCAGGGAGTTGAGTAACTGGCCCGCCTTCAGTGGCAGAGCTGAGAGAAGAGGAAAAGCCACCGGCTTGTAGCACTGGGCAGATTCTGCCACCTCACTGCCTGTGGAGTCCAGGCAGAAGGAAAGAAAAGAAATTGGGATTTCCTTCTTGCACTGGTTTCCCTGGTGTATTCCATTAATTCAGTCCCCGCATCCTTCCCAAAATGTATGCTCTCCTTTTATTACAACAAATGGCCACTGGGCATGAAGAGGAGAAGGGAAAGGAACAGAGGAGGAGGAAGGGAAGAGGCAGGACAGAGGCCGAAAACCAAGACAGGCTTTCGGGGTAGTCTCCTGTCAGTCTGAATTGAGGCCTTGAGTTTAATCCTCCTCATTAATGACTCAAGTTGTGAGGAGACCAGACCTCAGCTCCCCTGTCATCCCTGCTGGGCTCCTAACCTGCCAGAACCTGAGCCAACAGGCTCCTGTCCACATCCTGACATTATGGCAGCTACTGGGCATATGCCCTTTGGGACAGCATCTTAAACTCTACAACTCCCTGTGTTCGTTCACAATCAGATCACAGAATTGTCTTTCCTGCTTGGTGCTCAGCTTACCAATCTTACAGCAGAACTGTAGGCTTTTGTTTTAAGTAAATTATCCTGTCTCTAAAAGAAAACTACCCAGGAAACAAGGAAGGGCTACAGCATTTCAGTCCCATACTCTGGGATTGTCTTCTGTGCACACAGGCTCGAGTTAGAGAGGATCATACTCCCGCACTGGAAAATGGTCCTGGATTTTTTTGTTGTTTGCTTTTCTCTCTCTCTCTTTTTTATTGCGAAAAACAAAGAAGACACAGATAGCAGCTGGTTTGTCTCTTGTCTTCTCTCGGGGAACCCTTTCAGTAAGTTCCTTTGACTGTTATGCTTGGCTTGCTCTTCTAGGACAAACTGAAATTGTGATTGTTGATAAAGAGCAATAAAAGTTAGTTTAGACAGAATTCTCCCACCTTATTGACTTGCTATTGTCAGACAAAAAATACCAGTTGCTCCCAACCCCTCAAGTGGCAATTCTTGAGGCCTGAGATTGTATCTCTGTTCTTTTCTGGGTGCCATCAGGGCCTATTAAAAAATTAAGAACGGCTCATGGGCAGTAGAGGAACTGCTCAGGAGGTAGTATTACCATGTTCAAAGCTGTTATGGGCTGAAAGTTTGTTCCCTCAACCAAATTTCCATACTGAGCCATAACTCCTAAGCTGTTTGAGAGTGAGATGTTTGGGAAATAACGAGGCTAGGACGAGGTCATGCAGGAAGGCTCTCTTGGTAGGGTTAGTTTCCTTGTGAGGTACCGGCACTCTTTCTCCGCTTGTGCACACCAAGGAAAGGCCACGTGAGGACACAGTGAGCGGGTACTATCTGCAAGGTGGGAGGAGGCCCTCACCAGAACCCAATTGTTCTGCTCCCTGATCTGAGTCCAGCTTCTAGAATGGAGAGAAGTAAATGTTTTAAGCCCCACGGACTATGGTGTGCTGTTTTGTCACTGCACCTGGAATTAAGGTGAAGGCTTGTGGAGAACCTGCCTCACTTACCAACTAGTGATATCAGTAGTTCTCACAAGTAAGTGACATTATACCCTCTTACAGGTGAGAAGACACTTATGGAGGCTGCGGGACAACCACAGTCTGGTTAAATTGCAGAGCCAGGAATGAACGTTGGCACTTGGATTATCTATCTTCCCATTCTCCTGGGTCTTTGTTTAACCTGTTGCCCATGACGTAGGAAGGCTCAGAGCTAAAGTGCACACAGTGTTGGGCAGAGGTGGCAGTGACCACATACCAGCCTACATGGGTCAGAAAGGGAACCCCCCCCCCTTGCAGAATGCTGAAGCTTCTGAGGGGTTCGGTGCAGTGGCTAGAGGCAGAGTGAAGGATATCTGGCCTAAGACTTTCTGGGTTAAATTCCCTCTAAGACCTAGGGATGCATGTTACATATTCTATTCCTCAAGGCTGTTTTACCTATAAAATCAATAAATAGTATTCACCCCACAGGCTTTTTATAAAGTGCTAAATGAGACAATGTCGGTGCAGTACTCTTAAGGCATTTCTTGGCATAGAGTAAACATTCACAAAGAGAAGGATCAAGTCATAGTCTAGACTGGAGAGTTGTGGCTGAGAACGGCTAGAGCCACTGCAGCCAGTGCTTGCTCTGGAGAAGCATCTCTGTGAAAGTCTAAAGTAACAATACTCCCCTCAGCCAGGAGACACGTAACAACCAGAACGCACTTGCACAGGCATCATTCCCTACTTCTTGTGAGGTTTCAGATGGGGAAACTGAGGTTTGTAGAGGACACAGTCAACCAGAGCATGCACAGACTTTGGAATCAGAGCTGCATTTGACTCTGGCTGTTCTGTTTGTTCTGGGTGTGATCTTGGGCAAGTTACTTAACTTCTCAGATCCTCAGTTTCTTCATCCTAAAAAAAAATAGAAGAATTGGTAAATGACTATACCTCAAAGGATGTTATTGGGACTAAGTGTGAAAGATATGTGAAGGCGTCTCTAAAAATGTTAGCTTCTGTTTTTCTTTAAGTACTTTTCTTGTAGTTAGCAAGTAGCTGGTGAGCAGCAGCAGAAGATCTAAAATTTAGACTTTCAAGTGCTGTGAAACCAAGGGAGTGAATTTACAGAGAATTTGAGAAGCTAAAGATCTGCACAAGGGTGTATCAAAGATTTGCTGTTGGTCTCCTATCACTCTTGGATCTATATAAGCAGAGAAATTCAAAAGGAAAAAGAGTGAAAATCAGTCATGGTGTGTGTATCTAGAATCTCCAATGGATTTCAAGACTAATAGTGGGTGGGTCTTACACAGAGCTAGTATCTACATATGGAAGTTTAGTGAGTCTTCCTTAATTCACTCAATCAACAAATATCATGAAGCATCTGCCATTTGTGTGAATTACCAAGCCAGGCTCTTGGGCTACAAGAACTGATAGAACATTCATTGTGTTTGGGGGAGCCTATTACAGTTCATAAGACAAAAATAAAAGAAACAAACACACACAGGAGTGTGATAAGGGTCATGGCAGTGCAATGAACATGGAGACACAGTGGAAAAAGTCCACATTTGGTGTGGAGCTGTCAGGGAAGTGACATTAAAGCTGCCTGAGCTGAGAGAACCAGGGAATAAGTAGCCTGGGGTATACTGGAGAACTATGAGTTTGCTGTAAGTGAGCACACAATGGAGAGTAAAAACAAAGAGGGCTGAAACTCTCCTCAAGAATGGCCTCACATCTGTGCTAAGAAGTGTGAAATTTGTATGACAGGTGGGAGGGAGTCCCAGAAACCATTTCAAGAAGAGATGTTCATATTTTAAATATCGTGCTGATAGAAGCTAAAGTAGGAGTTGAATCAGGGATAGGAGACATTAAAGTTTAGGAAATAAATACAGAGACTATAGAAATGTCCAGATGAGAAAAGATGAGAAGCTGAGCTATAGATCCACAAACATATATTCACTGTTATTGGTAGGGCAGAGCTCAAGATATAGAAATAACATATTTATGAATTTGTGTGCAAATATGTGAAGACACACTTATTCCCATCATGCACAGAAAAAAAAAAAGCCTTCTTGATCTGTCCTCATATGATACATTGATCTGACTCCCACCTGGCTCCCTGTTCCCCATTGAGCCCCCCTAGGTCTGGCTCTAGCTCCAAGTGGGTTGCTTTAGATGTGCCTTATCCTCTTATTTGTCTGCTGTGGTAAACCCAAATGGCTTTTAATTTCCAGACTAACCTCAAATTCAGAGTTTGAGGTGGTTAAATACTGCTTGTGAGGTTGTGGTATGGGATACTTCCTCCCAAACACTGTAAGCAGAGGGTGTGCAGTGTGCTTGGAACAGTACACCAGGGCTATGCTGACTGAGAGTAACACAGCTGCATTTGTTTTTGTAATCAGACCTTCAAGTCAGCACAGCAATTACGGCTACCAAGGGAAAGGGAAATCAGCATTTACTATAAATTTGTATAAACACATGCGAAAGAAAATTGTAAGTCACAGCATACACCGAAAGAAGTACTACTAAATGTGCCTTTGTTAATATAAAAGTGCCTACTCAAAAAAAGATAGAAATTCTTGTACACTGTAGGATGAAGGTGCATTTGCTTTTAAGTTTCCGGAACTCTTGCAAATATGACTTCAATGTTAATAAAATGGTAAAGGAACTAATTAATATTTATTGGACTCCACTATGTGTCATGTTCTGTGTCAAGTGAATACCTCAAACGGATATATTATCTCTTTTAACCCTCAAGACAACTTTAGGAGGTTGAAATTGTTATCCTTTTTTCCATATATAGGAAACTTCAGGAAAGAAAAGCAAATAGTCTTCCTAAGATCACGTGGTTAGTATGTGGCAGGGTCAGGGCTCAAGCTCAAGTCCCTTGAATTGCGAAGTCTGCACTTTTTCCATGGCACTCCTATATTTTTTGCTTTACCAAAATGCGAATGCCTGCTCCACAGTTTGGCTGGACAGCCCTCAGGAAGTCACTGTCTGCGTGCCTGTTCCTTATCTCTAGAGAATGTTAATTGGAAGGAGCCTGAGAAGGAGTTGATGAAAATCTCTACAAAAAAGAAGACAAGTCCCCCAGCTACACAGGAGAAGAGCCAGTCCACTTACTCTATACTTAATGTCATCTTCTGCCAGTGCTGTTACTGCTACTTCAGGCTAAAATCTCCTGTCAGGAGTTAACAGTTTGCTGTAGAGGTTGTTGTTTCCTTATTGAGATTTCTATCCTTGCCTGAGTCTGAAAAATAGCTTGGGGAATTAATACCATTTCCTTTAGCAGATTTATCCAATGGAAATACATGGTCTGGGTCTCCCTAATATGTATAATATGCAGCTACAAGATACTACAAGAGAATGAATAGGATGTGCTTAAAACACAGCAAAATAGTTTGATTTACAATTTGCAGTCAGTATCTTGAAAGACAAACCATCCACCCAAATATTTACCCTAAGAATAAACATGCCCTCCATTTGCCATAACTGCTTCCTGCTGGCATGAGAGCACCTAGGTAAGTATGGGTAGTTAGGAGGTAATTAGTACCTTTCCAAATGAGAGCTCAGAGGACACTCCTGTGTGGTAAAGCCTGTCCTAGAATCCCAGGCATGAGCTTCCTTTGGGCCTGGATTCAAAACTAATTTTCTCACTAAAGGTCTCAGAAACTACTGTGGCACAGTGTCAGAGAAGCAGGGGCTGGGCCAAACAGGGGGTAACTTCTCATCCCCAACAAACTGAAGATGTAGAATCTTGTAACAGACTCAAAACCCTAAAACTAGCTATACCTGGAAGATACCTTGGAGATGTAGTCATTTCCTAGGGGTTCTAAATGCCAGCAATGAAGCAACCACAATAGGCAAGTTACAAGCATCACTCAAGGAATTAATCTTAAAAAAGAAAAGAAAATGAGAAGACACTTAAATAAGATGCAACCTCAGACATCCAGTTCACCAAAGGCAAACCCAGAGGGCAATGAGTTGGAACAATCTGAAAGTCACCCACATGGCCTCTTTGCAGTGGTAACAACAAAGTAACTCAATGCGGCTCCAGAAAAAATCAAATCAGAAATAATTTCTCAGATAACTGCAGAGATGGTGTCCATAATGAAAGAAATGGCATCCATAAGGCAGATTCAAGCAACTATCCAGGAGAATAAAAATTCCACTGAAAGTGTCCACAGTGTTCATTGTGTCACTGTGAGATTAGAAAGTTAGCTGTGTGACTCAGCAGGGAACCAGGGTGCTTACAGGAGGGCACGGAGATTGTGGAAGTGCTGCCCCTGGGTGGGGGTAGCCTGCTTAGAACATAAGGGAGGGAAAGAGGCTTGCTTTCCTCTGCCATTCCTCCCTTATGCTCTTACTGCTTTGTTGTGTTCTGCTGCCATGAACATTTGTCCTCTGCCATGTGGCCCTCTGCCTTAAAGCCAGCCAAATATGGACTGAGACCTCCATGAGCTGTGAACTAAATAAACCTTTTTCCTTAATTCTGAGTATTGGGTATTTTGTCTCAGCAACAAGAGAAAAGTAATGAAGACACCTGCAAAACTATCTTCAAAACTGATGGAGAAATAAGATATTTTCATAACAAAGAACAGCTGAGGAAACTTATGACTACCAAACTAGTACTCCAAACTATTTTGAAGGACATTCTAGAAAGAGATAACAAGGGTTACAACTGCATGAACCCAATAGAAGGAATCCACCAGGCAAGGCAAACAATTAAAAACAGGGAGTTAAAAAAAAGAGGGAAGCCAACAACAGTAAAATAACATGCCAAAGACAAATCAATGCATATCATCTGTGAACATCAACGGCAATGATCTCATTAACCGAGCAGAAGAAACACTAGCAAAGTGGATCAGGAAGCAAGATCGAACAATATGCTACATACAAGAAACACATGTAACTGAAAAAGAAATTCATAGACTGAAAGTCGAAGAGGGGGAAAACAATACTCTGTACAACAGAAACCCAGAAAAAAGCAAGGGTAGCTATTCTATTTGCACATAAAGTAAATTTTAAACCAAGACTGACTAAGAAAGACAGACAAGGTCAAGAACTACATCCTCGTAAAGGGAACAATTCAACAGGTAGAGATAGCAATCACAAATATATATGCAACAAATACCAGTGCAACCAACAGTATAAAACCAATATTAATGGGTATGAAAAATCAAAAAAGCACTAATACAGTTGTATTGGGGAACCTCAATAACCCACTGTCACAAAAAGACAGATCAACTAGACAAAAAGTCAACAAGGAAATACTAAAACTGAGCCAAACTTCTGAACAAAAGGATTTAGTAGATGTCTACAGAGTGTTGTACTCCACAACCTCAGAATACATGTTCTTCTCAGTTGCACACAGGACATTCTCCAAAATAGAGCTCACACTAACTCAGAGAATATAGTTAAGTAAATGCCAAGGATCTTAAATTATCCCATGTATATGATCAGGTCATAGCGCAATTAAATTGGAAATCAATACAAAAGAAACCACAAGAACTTCATAAACACATGGAAATTAAATAGCACTCTGCTGAACAATCAACAGTTCATTGACGAAATTAAACAAGAAATTAGGCAGTTTCTACAGTTAAATGCTAATGTCAATACAAGTTACTGGAACTTATGGGACACAGTGAAAGCAGTCCTAAGAGGGGAATTTATAGGAGTGAATATCCATATGAGGAAAACAGAGCAAGTGCAAATAAACAACCTAATGGTGAACCTCAAAGGTCTACAAAAAGAAGAGCAGGCTAAGCCAAAAGCTCATTCAAGGTAGGAAATTATAAAGATCAGAGCAGAAATTAATGCATAGGACACTAAAAAACAATACTAAGAATCAATGAATTGAAGAGTTGGTTCTTTGAAAGATTAAATAAAATCAACAAACTCTTATTAAAAAAAAAGAAAGAAGAGACTCAAATTCACACAGTTAGGAATGAAAAGGGTGAAATCACAATGAGCCCTGCAGAAATCCAGAAGATCATCTACACCTACTTTGAAAACTTTTATTCTAATAAGATGGAAAATGCAGAAGAAATGGACACATCCCTAGATACATATGAATTACCAAGCTGAACCAAGAAAATCTAAAAATCCTAGATAAAATCAATCAGTGACATTGAAAGTATAATTAAAAACCTACCAGCAAAGAAAAGCCCAGGCCCTGACAGATCCACTGCTGAATTCTATAGGAAATTTAGAGAAGATCTAACAATACTATTTCTCAAACTCTTTAATGAAATTGAAAGGGAAGCAATATTTCCAAATTCATTCCTAGAAGCAAGAATTACCTGATACCCAAACCAGAGAAAGATCTAAATAAGAAAGAATTATAGGCCAATCTCCCTAATGAACATAGATGTAAAAGTCCTCAGTAATATACTGACAAATGGAACGCAGCAAATTATCAAGAATATTATACACACGGGCTGGGGATAGCTCAGTGGCACGGCATCTGCCTTGCAAGAATATTATCCTCCATGACTAAATAGGATTCCTTCCAGGGATGCAGGGATAGTTCATCATACATAAATCAATAAATGTAATATACCATATTAACAGAACCAAGGACAAAAATCATATGATCAGCTCAATAGAGGCAGAAAAAAACTTCTGACAAAATCCAGCACCCATTTATGAGAAATATCCTACAGAAAATTTGAATAGATGGCTTTTATCTCAATCTGATAAGAGCCATCTATGGCAAACCAATAGCCAACATCGTAGTAAATGGACAAAAACTGAAAGCTTTCTCTCTAAAATCAGGAACAAGACAAGGGTGTCCACTATCTCTACTCTTACCTACTATAGTCCTTCAGCCAGAGCAATTAGACAAGAGAAAGAAATAAAAGTAATGACAGTAGGAAAGGAAGAAATTAAATTATCACTATTTCAGATGACTTGATACTCTACATAGAAGATCCTAAAAACACCACTGAAAAACTGCTAGATTTAATAAGCAGATTCAGAAGTGTAGCTGGATACAAAGTCAACACTCAAAACTCAATAGTCTTCTTGTACACAAATAACAAACTCAGTGAGAGAAATTAGAGAAACAGTACCTTTCACAGAAGCAACCAAAAAACAAAATACCTTGGAGTCAATCTAACAAAGGATATAAAAGAACTCTACATTGAAAACTGTAGTGCTCTGAAAAGGAGATTGAAGTGGACATCATAAAATGGAAAGATGCCCCTTGCTTTTGGGTAGGAAGAACCAACAGAGTAAAAATCACCATACTTCCAAAACTGTTATACAGACTTAGTGCAATTTCTGATTAAAATTCCAATAGCATATGTCACAAAATTAGAGAAAACATCCAAAAATTCATTTGGAACCAGAAGAGATCTAGCAAAGGCAATTCTGAACAACAAAGACAGGGGGCATCACAATCACTGATTTGAAATTATAGTATAAAGTTACTACAATAAAAACAGCATGGTACTGGCAACAAAACAGACTTGAAGATCAGTGGAACAGATTAGAAGATGCAGAAAGAGCTCCAGAAATATTCAGCCACCTTAACTTTGACAAAGGTGCCAAACACATTTACTGGAAGAATTGATAACCTCTTTAATAAACGATGCTGGATGAACTGGCTCTGCACATGCTGAAGATTAAAACTGGACCCATATCTTTCACCATGCACTAACTAAATTCAATATAGATCAAAGATCTAAATATCAAAACAGATGCATTAAATCCACTGGAAGACAGAATAGGTAAAACTCTTGAAGAAGATATTGGTGTAAGCAAAAACTTCATGTCTAAAACTCCAATTGCACAGGAACTATCACAAAGAATCAATAGCTGGGATCTCATCTTATTAAAAAGCTTTTTCACAGCCAAAGAAACTAACAACAGAGTGAACAAACAACCCACAATGTGGGAAAAATTGTTTTCCAGCTGTTTCTCAAAGGATTACTATTGAGAACATATAAAAAACAAAAATCAGACCTTCCAAATTTAAAGACCCAACCTAAAAATGGGCATCTGAGATGAAGATACACTTCTCAAATGAAGAAACACAAACAGCAAATAAATATATGAAAAAATATTCAACATCACTAGTCATTGAAAGACGCAAATTAAAACAACACTAAGATTCCATCTCATGTCAGAAAGAATGGCTGCCTTCAAGAAATCACCCAATAACAAATGCTGTTGGGACTATCAGCAAAAGAAAAAAAAGTCTATACTCCATTTGTGGTGGGAGTATAGACTGGTGAAACCACTGTAGAAATCTTGTTGGAAATTCCTCAAAAAATTATTACTCTGCTGAGTATCTTCCCAAAAGAATTAAAAACATCCTACCACAGTCATATCTGTGCACCCATGTTTATACCAACACAATTTGTAATAGCTAAGTCTTTGACACAACCCAAATACCCACCAACCAAGGAAGGGATAAAAAAGATGCTGTCTTTCTATACATTGGAGTATACTCAGCCATGAAGAAGGATGAACTGGAGACTTTTCTAGGTAAATGGATACAACTCGAGATCATGCTCATAAGTGAAATAAACCAGATGTACATGTGCAAACATCATATTGTCTCCCTAGCATGAGAATTTGAAAGAGTATATAAAATCTACAATGTATAATGTATAGTGTATAAAATCCAAATGTGTAGTGATATTGTAAAATGAAAAGAAATTCCAAAAGGAGAGAGAATCTGGGATGGAGGAATGGAGAAAAGAAGGAAGGGAAAAGAAAAGAATAAAATATATATGTAACAGTTAAGATAGTTATACTATTAATTTCTCTCAGTGCATTTGAAAAGTTTGCGCTTATATTGTTTGGACAATTAAATTCTGATATCTTGTAGTCTGAGTAACCAAAGATAATAATGTGCAATGTATTAGCCATTGTTATCCTCCTGTTATCTTTTTCCCCTCTTATCTCATTTTGAAATTTTGTTTTATTTTTTCTTTAAAATAAAAAAACTAATTTTCTCTGAAAGGAAAAAATCCATAAACTTATGTAGATTCCAATGCTGTCTTGAGCCTAAACCCCATGTATATTCTTCAAATTGAGATGACTACAAGGGATAAAAAGGAACCTTCACTTATAGCAGAAAAATGTCAAGGTGGAAGAAATATGAATATGCTTTTGAATTGAGGTATAAACACAGTTTTTCCCTCAGGATGATATGATTCAAGTCTCTGCGATGGGCAGATAGGTGGCATGTAGTCTTCCAACTATGTTTGGCATCAGCAGGTAATGGAGGGGGTGGGGTGTGGTTAGATGGAGTTTGAAAAAATTAGGCAGACTTGATAGCAATCAGAAATCCCCTTTAGACATGTGATCTTAACCTCTACTGCTGGGCAGAAGGAGGGGGATACGAGGCCAGAATGTCCCACGAGCTGCAAGCCAACCCTTACCTCTGCACAGGCTTCTGTCCGTTTTTGCCATTCCCCAGCTAGTAAGAAGTGGGCACGTATAAATGATCACCAAGTGAGAGGTCCTTGATAAGACAACAGAAACAAGAGTACCTGGCATTCTTTTGGTGCTTAGGCCAAATTCTTGCAAAGGCAAAGGCATAAGTAGTCAGAGAGCTCAAGCTTGGTGACATGAACCGAGCATATTGGGTCCTGGACAAAAAAAAGCCACCACAGCACGGAAAGAAAGAGAGCATTAAGTTTCCTGAAGATGAAAGGGCTCTGACTCATCTTGAACCTCAGTGGCCCCGAGATCCTTCAAGCTGCAATGGTGTGGGGCAACTGTCGCTGTCTGTAGGTGGAAGGACGCCACCCCAGCATTCAGGCGACAGCTGTAGCACATCATGAATGTGCTAAACTTGGGATCACAAGTTCTCAAATTGAAGGGTTTTCTTAAGGAGCTGTCTTACCTCTTTTAGAGCACTCAGCATCCCTCACTCTGATCCTGAGCTATTCTAGGTCCTGATCCTCACTCTGATCTCTCTGACCTCTCTTTATCTGCCACCGTTCACCTTCAGCCATGGTCTGCAGCATGACACACAAGCCAGTATTTCTTGGTCTTTATTACTAACACCATCTTCTGCTCAAGTTACTTGTTCTCCTTTTTCAGTGCTTCCACTACTGATGCTCCCAGTTACACCCCTCTCCCTTCCCAGTGCCCAGGATCTCATCTGCAGGATTTTACCTTGGGCCATCTTCCCTGAGGGAGAAAACAGAGACCATCATCTTCGCATTCACAGCCAATGCATCATTTAAGCTCACAAAAATGTCCTTTTCCCTCTTTCACTGGTGTAAATGTAAAGGGGCACATGAACAGATCTCAAAAATAAAAAGAATGTGTAACTTATATGTACACTAAGTAAGTATTAATTTTAGTAATTTTAGTGCAGTCCTATAGGCTACATGTTACGGGCTGACACTAGATAGAAAACAAAGTCAGAGAAAAGTTTTCTTCCATCTCATTTGGTAAGGAAAATAAGAAAGCAACAGCAAAATTAACCAAATAGCTAAAGACAGAAATGGAATTATAACACAAACCAAAGGAAATGACCACAGAAAAGACTGATCAAAGATGCTAAGGTAGCTCTTCCTCTATGAGTAGGCTGATGATTGGAGCGACACTTCTGAGGCAAAGCCCATGAAATAAATGTTTCCTTAGGGAAGGTGGGGGCCTAACGGTCCCTCAGATCTATAACCCATCAGCTAAAAGGATGCAAGTGTGTTTACAGCCTTCCTTCTTTGAAGATACAATATCATGAAATGTTTACAGTTACACTCCATTATAAAAAATTGTCCTTTTGAAGAGGAGGCGAATTAAAGACAACCACTACAGCTAAATTATACAGAGTAAGTTATACAAGATCAAAGACTTAGGAAAACCATGGTGTAAAACTCCAGATCTTTCACAATTGTACAAGAATTGTAGAACTACTAGCATCCCAAGAATATTTCACTCTGGAAAAATTTTCATCAGTGGACTTTGTATGATGTTTATGCTACCAGGGTTAGAGTCACACCATGGGACAGACGGCCCTGCCCAGAAGATACATAAATGTGTATAAACACCAAGAGTAGTCTCTGAGTGGTAGTGGTATTCTTACTGCTGATTCTAAATCTTTACCTTAAAAAGGTCTTTATGCTGATTTTTACTTACACCTGTGGCCAATACTGTATCAAACTAGCCAAGAAAATCATTTCTGCAAGCTTCTAATTTTCTATTTTTGTTCTCCAGGAATCATGGTTCATAAAGACAAACTAGGATTTGGCAAGGAGAAAAGCACATTAGAATTCAGCCCAGTGGAGGGCCAAATTTGTGAAAGCTTCATATTGCATGAACTTCAAGTCCTTATTTTTATTTCATCCAAGTCTGATAAATAGAGGGGAAAAAACCCCAAGCAAACAAAAAACAGAAGAAGGAAATTCTCATCCAGAGAACACACTTTCCAAATTATGAACATTCCTTTCATTTTCAGGGCAAGGAATTCTTGCTTTTCTAGGCGCCTGAGGAAAAGCAGGAAGTCTCTTGAACTTCCGTGCTGTTAAAATTGAGGCTCACTCGTGTTTTGTGATTAGGGGTAGAGATACCAGTTACAGATGAGAGGCTGGGCAACATTCTCACAGTGATAAAAATACCAGATGATGCGACCATGTACTAGCAAGTCGTCACCTTCTTTATGCTTTGGGAGAACAGCTGCTTTGTGAAAAAAAGAGCCAGAACAAGATGGTTAGTTAGATAAAGGCCAGTAACATCAATAGTCACCATAAAATGCTTGAAATAAAAAGGACTGAGTGCACAATCCCTCATATCTCCACCAATCTCAAAATACCCCTTAAGGAAGTTCATGTTTTGAAAATACTGCATTTATTAATAAGCAATTTATTTTCCAATGCTTAAGACATAAAACAGCCAAGCAGAACTTCTGGTACTAGCACAAAACAACAGCAGTATTAATAGTTTTATTTTGTTTAATTCTAGGCAAAGAGAAAGGAATGTGATGTCCTGGTTAAACTGTGTAAATTTATGACCGATGAATATAAGCTTTCCATTGGGGTTTTTGGAATATTGGCAATAACTCCTAGACTCTTCAGGAGCTCAAGGAACTCTGGGAAGAACCCAGTTTTCCACTCCCTTAGGTCTCTCGCATCACTACCCCATTGGTTATTTCAGATCTCTCTCATCTCCCTCACTGGAGCTAAATTCATTTTTAAGCAGTTTCCATGACTGTATTGTCTCCTGTCTGGGACCAGATCATGCATCTACAGCTGAAATCCCACATCACTGCTTTTCAGAGTCCCCCTCACCTTTAGCACTAAGGTCAAACTCTTCATTCTCCCCACCGCTTGTCTCACTCTCCCACCACAGAACCTCACACACCATCCTCAGTGCAGAATTGCCCACAGTTTCCCCACACCAGGCAGCTTTGCTCTATTAGCTTGGAGACTCTTCCCCCCAAGTGTGCCTCTTCTCTGCACTGCAAGTTCCTTGACAGCAAGGACCATGAGCCTAGAATGGTGCCTGGACACAGCAGGCAATCGATAGATATTTGCTCAATCAATCAGGGAATAGGCTCAGGGAATCTGGAATTATATTGTGCTCTTATCTTTTACTCTCTGGGAGACCACAAGCATCTCAGTCCTCTGGGTCCCAGTGCTGTTCCCTATAAAACAAAGGTAATAATGCCTGACTCAGGCATTTTTGTAGCGATCAAACAAGATGGCCAATTAAGAAGCACTTCATAATAATCTAAAGGCAAAACACAAATCTCTTTCCTTATTGCTTTGAAATATGCTAAAAATGGCTGGGAAGTAATTGCACTAAACACTGGCAGTAACTTACTGAGGGGTGGGAAAAGGGAAAATATAGGTCGAGTCTTGGTGAGCTGGAAGGGCTTTGTCCTGCCCACTCTGCCTTCAAATTCTATTTCCCGTTTCACTTCTTCCCTCCCCCCTCCCACACATCCACAGCCCTGTCGCCATCCTCAGCTGCTCCTATTGCTGCCCCACCTCTGAAGAGTCCTGCTTCCACCCTCTCCTCCTCCTATCTGTTTTCCACACAGCACCCAGAAAGAGCCTCCAGTAACGTAAATCCCATCTCACACTGTTCCTTGCTTAGAAACAATGATTAGTCTCTTGTTTTATGGTGAATGACACATAGTCTACAACCCCCAACTCGCAGGCCCTGCGCTCTCTGATCCCCACAGATCTCTCCACCCTGATTTTATGCAGTCTCCTGCTTTCCCATCACACTGCTAGTGGCTTTTCCACTGTCAGTTCTCAGAAGCCCCATGTGAAACTATTTGTCACTCCAGGCTCTACAGGAACTGCTCTTTCTGTCCAAAAACTCGTGCCCCCGCTTCTCTACTAGCTGCCTCCTCTTCCTCCGTGTCTGTTCTCAAATATCATCTCCTTGCTCTGTTTTCCTCACCATCTGAAACACACCCTCTAGGATTCTCTCCTACTGTAGCCTGTTTATTTTTCCCCATCTCTGTAATTTTATTTATCTTTCTCAATAACTGCACGCTCAGTAAGAAGTTCACAGCTGTCATGTTTATGATGTTATTCCCAGTACTTAACAGCCTTATATTTCAATAAACAATGGGTGAACGGGCAAGAAGGGAAGTAGAGGTGACATCTAAGGCAAGCAGCAGGAGACTGCAAAGTGTAAAAGGTCTTCTTAGGTTGGCAGCCCTGAGCTTAGTGGTAGCAGGAAGACCCTCAGGATATGCGTCCTACAGCAACGTACAAGGGTAAAGATGCCACGTTTGCCTTCTTCACAGCCATTCTTCTGCTTAGAAATAGTTTTTATAAAACACCTAAAAGAGTACCTGGCATGGTAGGTATTATATAAGGGTTTGCTATTATTCTTTCTACTGTTTTGCCTGAGTGAGTTCCTGAGGAAGCAACTGATTCTGTCACAGAATCTTGAAGAGCTCAGTCAACAAGAGAGCAGCTGACAAGATTCAGAACACTACGCGCAAAGCTGAGGCCCTGACTGAAGGCCAGCCCAGCAGCTATTGGAGGTAATCTGAGGTTACTGGGGAACTGTCCCTGGCTGGCTGCCCCCCAGGGGGCACCCATGTCATCATCTCCTTCAGGCATGGGCAGGCAGCTTCTGAGCCTCCACGGACGTGAGGAGAAGCAGCTGCCAGCTCTTGGAGTGTGAGGACAGGGAAAGTATTTCGGCTCTGATGGGCGGATTTCAAAGCCTGTTTCTAAAAATGGCTGTTAATAGGTTTTTCTCCACCCCAACCATCGCTATTCCCGTTTCATCAAACAGCAACTGCAGTTCTTCTTTGTCCTTGTGACTTAAGTGATTTCACCAGTCAAAACAAATAACTAGAACAGACCAAAAATAAAAGGAAAGAGATAGGAAAGGAGAGTATGACATGAGGGCCAGCCTTTCTGTCAAACAGTTTATGGACTGTTTTTGAGATCATAGTACTGCAAAAGAAAACAGAAACTTAAGAAGGTGGGAACGTGGAACATGTCCATTCATCAGAAATGGGTGCTCAGCAGTGGCGGGGTGGGGGCCGTGCCACGGGTGCTCAGGTATACAAATTAAGACAATGTTTAATATGGAAAATTTCTTCTGCTGTTCTAAAGGCAGTGAGCATAAGGCGTAGGCATAGAGTCCCCGCTGCTCCTCACTTCCTGGACTAGCTCCTCTGTGGAAAAATGCAAAAATGTTATCTGCCCAAAGACGAAAGGGCGTGCAAGGTAATTTCTCAGTCCTTTGGGAGAAAGGCTCATCCTGAGCTCAAATGAAGGAGAAAGGCACATTCAAAATGTATAAAAACTAGGGCTGGGGATATAGCTCAGTGGAATAAGCGCTTGCCTGGGAAGCGCAGGGTCCTGAGTTCGATCCCCAGTACCGCAAAAAAAAAAAAAAAAAAGTTGCCCAAAATGTATAAAAACTAAACTCAAGGCTTTTATAGGTAAATGGATGCAACTAGAGACCATACTCATAAGTGAAATAAACCAGACCCACATGTGTAAACGTCACATTGTCTCCCCGGTGTAAGAACATGAAAGAGTAAATAAAACCCAAAATGGACAACAAGTTGCAGTATAACAACCATTGGTGAATTCCTGCAATCGTGCCTAATGACACTAGGTATTGTCTCTGATGTTCTTTTAAATTATTATTTTCTTATTCTCTTTAATGATTCAATCAATCTTCTATTCTTACATCTGGTAATCTGAGCAACTTCATTGAAGATGACAATATACAATACAACCACTGTTAATTCCTATCATTTGGTTTGAAACCCTGTACCATTTTTGATGCCCTTGCTTTGTGTTGTATGTATTTTGCTATTGTTCTTGTTTTGTACTGTTTTTTTTAAAATAAAAAAATGAAAAATGTGTATAGTGCTAATATTGCTAGTTATCCCCAGAGGCGTGTATGGAAGCTATAGGACTATCTTAAAACTTCCTGCGCAATGTGACTGCTAGCTGGGCAAGTTGGCCCGGCCGGGACCTATTTAGCTAAATTTAATCTGTTAACTTTTATGCTCAACTCCAAAGCACATATTCTATTTTTATTAATGTACTTTTATTAGTCTGTGTTTGCAGTACATAATGAGTGCATTTGTACATGTACATACATATAACACATCTTTTCTTGTCCCCTTCCCCTTCCATCCTCCCTGCTCCCTCCAATTCTTAATCCCCTTTCCACTGTAGAAAGTTTTATTTCTGTTTTTTCTTTGATTCTCCTTTTAAAATCCTTCCTTCTCTCCTCCCCCATCTCTTGTTCCTCTTTTCACTTGAAAAAGATCTCCTTACTTCCTAGTATCTATCCTTTATTTTGCCCTTTATTTATATTTTGGGACTTCTTATATAAGAGAAACCATGCACTATTTAAACTTTGTGTCTGATTTATTCCACCTAACAGTATGGCCTCAAGGTATATCCGTTTACCCACAAGCGCCTCAAGTTTCTCCTTCTTTACAGAACAGTAGTACATCACTGTACATAAATCCCATGTTTTCTTTATCTATTTATCTCTCAATGGACATACAAGCTGTTTCCAGATTCAAACATTATAAATCGTGCTGCTACAAACATGTGTATGCATCTGTCACTGCAATATGATGACTGTAACTACTTTGGGAAGATTCCTGGAAGGAATAGCTGCATCAAATGCAATTTCTACTTTTAGTTTTTTGAGGAATCTCCATACTGTTTTCCAGCGTGGTTGTACTAGTTTACATTCCCACCAACAGTGGAGAACGGCCCCTTTTCTCCTTTATAGGCTCATCAGCACTTGTTTTTAAATGATTTTTTGATGATAATCATCCTTTCTGGAGTGATATGGTATGTGTTTCATTGTTACTTTAATTCACGTTGATCTAATGGCCAGCAATGTTGAACCCATTTTCCTGTATTTACTGGACATCTGTACTTCTTCTGAGAAGTATTGCATTCACTTTGGTTGCCCATTTTTTGGTTGCGTCCTTTATGTTGGGGTGTCAAATTTTTTTAGTTCTTTATATATATACGCTGCTTTTAAGTTATGAAAGTGGGGACATCACAGTGAGGATGAGGGGAGCAGAGGCGGAGAGAAACCCAGCTTGATTTTGATATTTTAAGAGATTTTAACAACTTGGTTAGAATGTGCCAAAATAGCAGGACAAAGTTCCAAGATTCCTAATGGAAGTCACTGTCTTCAACACTAGCCTCAGTGTCCAGAAGCACCAGTTCTTTCCATGACCCTGGGATTTCTGCTTCTAGAGACATTTTTATGTATGGTTCTTTTAGACAAATATCTAGATTGCGCAATTTTCAGCTCCATTAGGTACAGAGCAATTATCAGAGAGATCTCCACCTGTCCTGTCTCTTCCCTGACATACTCCTCTTTCATCAAATCTCTTTTAACAAATCTGCTGAAATTAGAGGTAGTCTATGCTCATAGAGATGATTCGATCCTTCAGTCTTCCTCTTTGTTCCTAGATGCTCTAGATTGGCATGGTCCAGGTGTGAGCCCTATTTTGTTTGTGACTTCTGCTGCCCACACAAGGCTTTCTACATTGTATTAGGAAGGGAGCAGAAGCTTTAGAGACATGGATTAGCTGAGAATTGCTTGAACACTTACAATGGGCTTTACATACATTATTGGATTAATCACTGCAGCAAACTCTCAAGTGTACATATTTTATTACCATCCTTATTCATAGATGAAGAAATTGATGCTCAAAGAAGTGAAGTGGCCTGCCTAAGATCCAGATCTAGTGAATGACAGAGATGGGGTTGTGATTATATTAGTCCATTTTTTGTTATTGTAAATACCTGAGACTGGATTACTTTTTAAAGTTTTATTTTGGCTCATGGTTCTGGTACAAGGTCAAGGGGTCACACCTTGTAATGGCCTTCTTGCTGGCACACAGGATCACATGGCAACAGACAGGGAGTGTGTTTGTGTGTCCTCTGGCCACCTCCTCTGCTTATAAAGCTATCAGTATTCAACCACCTTGATGACTAATCCAAATCACCTCCCAAAAGGTCCACCTCTATACACCAGAGCTGAATATCAAGTTTGTACCCCCTTAAAAACTCACAATGGAGAGCAAATTTCAACATGTGAGCTCCTGTGTGAGACTCAAACTGTAGTAGGAAGCATTGGCTTTTCTGACTCTACATTCCTAGATTTAAGACATGTGTTCTGCTGCCTGTTATATGGTTACGGCTTGTGCCTCTGGAGGGGTGATAGAGAAAGTGTCACACTCAGCTAATTCTAGCTGACTACTTTCATCCACATCCAAAATCTTTTAACCTATTGTTAGTCACAGCAGGTCTAAGTTTAATATCTTAAAGTAGCCTCAGGGTAAGAAATAATCTCATCATAAAGATGCTGTTCTTTAGATAAAGTGCACTTGGACTAGCACCAGAGTATATTTCTAAATTTTATATGGCTAGAATTAAATATTTCTCTTAGATTTTTAAAATTTTCCAAGTCCCCTGGAGAGATATAAAAATATATTGTCAGACAAGCTTTTCACCATCTTTTCAGAAGTGATGCAGATGGCCATTGGTGTGTTCCTGGTCTCCATCCTAATGGTTTTGGATTTGTTGAGGCACAGGGAATATGGAAGTAATTGTAAAGTTCATTGAAGTATACTATGAGGAAGGTGTTGTCCTGGCTATGCCATGACTAACAAGTCTTCTGGATCTGAAGATGACACAAGTGATAGCAACAGACAGGCAGACAGACACACACAAACACACATATGTGCACACACACTAGTAAATGTACACTGAAACCGAATGTGGAAAAGAGCCATGAGAACTATATATGCTAAACAGCACAGAGTGGTAGATGGATGAGTTACCTCCATGTGGCATTGCTGAGGAAGGCAGTAAGGCAAAGATGCCCTCGAGTGACATGCACAGAAAAGAACAACATCAAAGAGCATATTCAAGGACTGGAAATATTAACTCTATTTGTCAAATTGGAGATTTCATAATATTACTTAGATCTCAGAAAATGAGTCTATTGCTCATTGCCTGTACATTAAACCATAAAAGTGATGGGTGGCTATTCATTCTCTCATGGCCTGACCTAAACAGCTTCTCATCTGTGAACTCTGATTTTTCCATCAGTGTCAGCTCTGTAAACACTGCCATTGCAAGTGTTCCAGCACTTTCCTTCCATGTTTCTTTAACACTTGTACAAGTGTCCCCTTCACTACATCTACCCACTGAATTGAAACTGCCTCCTTACCCACTGGTCTTCACTTCACAAAGATAAGCTTCACTGTAAGCTTCTCAAAGATAGAAGGAAAAGTATTGTGTTCACCATGAAGTGTGTATTGCTTAAAATGGAATAGAAACTCAGTAAATGTCTGTTGATAAATGTAATATTTTAAAAATGATTCTTGGGGCTTGGGGATATAGCTCAGTGGCACAAACGCCTGCTTGGCAAGCACAGTGTCCTGAGTTCAATTCTCAGTAACCCCAAAGAAATGATTCTTGGGAGAACTTCATATATTTAGAAGGTAAGTAGAAGGCATCCAGTGATATTGAAGTTCTCTCCAACTTCAAGATTCCCTGATTTTAATAGACCCAATGGAAATGATAATAGCTAATCAGAGGGCTGAGTAGGAATCAGTGAATACCTTAGATTTTTTATTCTGGAAAGACTTCATACAGGGACCCGAGGTAAGAGGGACCTTGCATACCGGATGTGGTCGGCAGCACATGGGTACAGGTCCTAAAACAAGATAGCCTGGGCCCAAGCTCTGTCACTATGAGCTGAATGACCATAGACAGGCAAGTAAAATAAATTCCTCATGACCCAGCTTTCTCAAAAGCTTTAACATGAGCAAAATAACAGTGTCTACCTTAAATTATTGTCATATCATATTAAATGAGTTAATGCATATCAACTTCTTAGAGCAATTCCTGGTATACTGTATAGCATAAAAATTTCAGCCTATTAAAACTACACCTGAACCCCCTCCATAATATTATCAAAGGAAATTCAATATAGTAGGGATCTAGGTAGAAATTCCCAACACCTCTTCCCAAAGCAGAGAGAGGAAGGAGATGGGGACTGTAGACTGTGACAAGTCACCAGGGCTTCTGTATACTGGGCGGCCACACTCCAGTTGGGAAGTTAATAGAAAGCCTCTCCACTCAGAATCAATGGAAATTAATGGAGACTGAGCTCTCCCCTTCTGTTTTCTCAAAGAGCAAAGCAAAGTGAAACAAAACAAAACAAAGGACACAACAGAGCCTGCTTTCTTTAGAATCGCACATCAGAGGGGGTATGTTTCAGGATCAGTCATGCTGTGGGCTTCAGGTGGCTCACTACCAAACAGTGCAGAATGAAACAAAATGCTTAAAAAATATTCTCAAGTTTCTGATCATTCAACTGTACCCTCTAGCTTTCAGTCTCCACTTTTAAGAGCAAACACAGCTTTGATTTTTCTCTTGTTCAAGTTCCTCAAAAGCTTTCCAACAAAAATCCTTCTCCTCAAATGACTGGGGATATTTTACTCTTCATGGTGTCCTTTTGGTAGGAACTGTGTTTGAATCAGGCTGCCTGGCAACCATCTGGGTACAAAATGAATGCATGCTTTTAACCGCTGACACCGGCACCCCCTAATTGTAGGATATCCATCAGATTTTCATCACACAAACATAGAGCATCTTTTATGCTCTGCATCAGAAAGGCAGTCAGACAACACCCCAAAGGATTTCTCAATGTACGTACTTTCTACAAATCAAAGTGAAGGTTTTTGAGCTGACTGTAAGCCGTATCTCTGCTAACAAAAGTGCTGCACATTAGTGAGCCCTCTGCCATGGCCAGACAAATCAAAAGTGCCCTCCCTTGACTGTAGGACTGGCATTTAGAAAGAAAAGTGCAGAAAATAAAGTAAATCTTCAGTGGAAATGGCAGAAATGCAAAACAAAACAAAGCTATGAACTTCAAAGCCCACAAGAGCTACGACTATCCAAGTGAAACTGGAAATAGAAATGGGGAGACTGGAGATGAGCCTGGAAAAGTGTCCAAGGAAACCATACAGAACCCGGATTTAAAGTGACTTAAGAAGTCAGTTCAGGCTGGGAACACATAATATGTATTTCTCTATGGGATTTGCCCTCCAGCTCTGCAGTTTACATAATCTAAATACGGTTGCTTTTTAAATGGGCAGCAGGTTCTACTGTTGATATTTTCTTATTACATGAATCTAGATATATTACCTCTAGGAGTTAACTAATTACAGAAGCTTGAAATGAAACTACTTCAGTGGATTTCCACCCAGATGTTACCAATGGGTCAACTTTCTAAAGTTAATCTGAATATTATTTACTCAGCTCTAGAGACTTGACTCCCCATAGAAACTGTGACCTAAAATTGAAAAAGACAATGGATCATTAAAGAAAATTATGTAAAAATGTTTTAAATCTCCCAAAGGTAATAAATTCCACTACTCCTATACACTTGGGTTTATACACTTACTTCCAAGCCATTTTTCCAGAGTTACATATTTTTATAGTAACACTCATGAGTATAGATTTGATTTAGTTTTTGCATTTTTGAACTAAGCACTCATTAACACAAGCCAACATTCCTAGTGTCTTCATTATGGTCACACAAGTACTTATTTCACATGTAATTGGCTTTCTCTGGAGGACAATTCAACATTTATAGCAACATGTTTATGAGACAGCATTTTCTTGGTGTCAACTTGCAGTTCTAGTTATGGCAAATCTCCTTCCTGAGCTCCTGGCTCCCCACCCCACACTTCCTCAGCTTTAAGAAACCTGGGTGCTGAAGCCCTCTCTGGTATGGTTACCCTTGCCTTCACCAGGGCTCCAGAAAAATTAGGGAACTGGAGGGGTTCAGAGCAGGAATGGAGGCTCCAAGGAGTCAATATGGAGGATGGAAGGTCCAGAAAGTCAAAGATGTGGGACAGAAGCCTCCCACCTGTGGCCCACTCCTTAAATATCTTTGTGTTATCTTGTGGGCCTCAGAATTGTCTCTATTCACCCCCCATACAAAAGCATCACTCTGCTATCGTTTTGAGAATAAGTGAGAGGAGCAAGGAGTGGAAGCAAGGAGACCAGCTGGAAGGCCTTGGTCCTCACCCAGCAGAGAAACAGTGCCTTAAAACAAGGTGGCACCTGCAGTAGCAGAAGCTGAATACCAGATTTTTCCAGAAGACAGAACAAGAAGATTTTTTATTGGCTTGGCTATGAGATGTGAAAGAAAATGAGTGGTCAGGGGTATGTCCAAGATCTTAACCTCTCCGGTGTAGTTAACATACACAGAAGATTGGACTGAAAAAGGCTAGAAGATGAGAGGCCAATTAGAAAATTTTTGCAATAAGCTAGATAAAAGGTGAGAAAAGTGTGAATAAGGCTGGTGTTGGTGGGATGTAGAGAAATAGATAGTTTATAAAGGCTGGGGTAAAATTTTCAGAGCAAAAGAATGAAAGTTTCAGATCAATGCTTTGTAGCAGCATCCCTGAACATCAATTCTTCTTTTCTTTTCTTTATTTTATTTTATTTTATTTATTTATTTTTTCTTCTTTTCTTTAATGGTGTAAACATTTTAGCTGAAGACACAGATGCCCAGATAAACATTACACTTCCCAGGCTTTGTTGCTGTTTATTGTGCATATGACCAAGTTCTGGCCAATCAACTGTGAGCAGAAGTGATTATTTAAGATTTCTGAACAATAAGCACAAGGTAGGGGTTCCCCTTATGTACAGTGCAGTGTCTGAGGACCCACTGCACGAAATGCAATGGCCCACAATTACAGTGATATAACTAATTGGTCTTTTCATTCATTATTTTCCTGAGCATCAAGGCCAAGAGATTTTTTAAAAACTGCAAAGAAATAGGTGAATGGTCAATGCAATTTTATATTAAAAGTCACTGTTGGTGTTTGGGTCAAAAGAGGAGCCTGGTGAGCTCTGTGAAATAATACACCCTTTAGTGAAATGACTGGGAACCTGGAAAGATTAGGGTCACATAGATTTATTTCCTCAAAAAACAGGCCCTATGTGGCATTTACCTAGACAACAAGAGCACTGGGTTTTAAGGTAATGATACTAGTATTTTAAAAGTTGAGAGAAAAGGGCCATGACTTGATGGAGATAACTTAAAGAAAAATGTTTATTGTACATCTCATGTCAGGCAAAACATCATATGACAAGTCAGTCCCTATGCTCACAGTGCTCAGGGTCTCCTGTGGAAGGCAAACCAGCCAGCTGCTACAGTAGATGCTCAGTTGAGGAAGGAAACAGTGATACAACAAATGCCAGGGTGCTCAAATCTAGTTTGGGGTATCTCTTCTGCCACGTCTATATGAGCAAACAAGGCAGGCTGTTAGAAAAACAAGGAAGAAAGCAAAATGTTGAGATCTTGATGAATTTGCATTATTTATATCTAGACCCTGGAGGAAACTGGGAATTAGTTGGTACCAATTCCATCATCACTAGGAACATATCCAAATCAGCCAAAGCAGGTAGGAACCGCTGGCACAGCTGACACTGAAATTTCCAGGCAACTCTCCTCACAACTACAACCAGTGATAATCTCTGTGAGGTCACTTGACTTCCTAGGCTTTCCTTGTCTTCTGAAAATGATGGCATTGGATAAGAATAATGGGCTTCAAAAAAAATTTCAACCCAAATCAACAATACAAATAGTCATTTTACATGCTGATCTGCTAAAATACCTATCTTTGCTACCATGAATGCACCTTTTCTTGTTCTTTTTCTGTTCTACTCCAATTCATTCATTTTAAAAGCAGATTGCTAGTGGACCCACTAGGCTAATATTCTCTCTTATGGTTTATGAGCCATAGTTCAAACAGTTCCACAGAAGGTGATCTCTTGGCCCTTCCAACTCCAATTCTGGGACTAGGCTACACAGCCACCTAATACTTAATATGTTACAGTTTTCAAAGTGATTTCACAAGGGTTATCTCCTAAATCCTCACAGCAGAGATATAACAGGCGCAGAGGAGCTTACGAGATTCATCACAGGTCACAAGGTCAGAGCCCAACTGAGCAGGGTGCTGAACCCACTATCTGCATAATATCAGCAATGCTTACCCAGCTCAATTGCTCACCTCAGAAAATCCCACTTCCTGACCACCCTCTGCAGTCCAGCTTCAACTTAAATTCCTCTCTTGATCTTTTACAAGTGAGATGCTAATTGAGGGAACACATTCCAAGAATTTAATGTTAATTGTAGACCTTTCAGGAGCTTCTCTGTACCAGTGGCTGTCAGTTATAGATACAGTACATGAAATACAGGCCTTGCCCTAAAAGAACTCATGTTCACAGACCTGCCACTAATAGCACCAAAAACCCTTTCAAAACTGCCCTTCTCTTTGTTTCTTCAGTTGCAACCTTGTTCTATTTAACCACAGCAGTCTGAGGAAAAGCATAAAGACTCAAGCTTTCCCTGGAGACCCTCTGAGCACTGGAGACCATTAGGACAGGCAGCAAGTGGGAAGAGACAGGCATCCACAGCAGCTTCTGGCACAACTGCTTCTCTATCGCTTCCTACTCCCCCAGAAGGTTCAGTGCCAGCGGGCTTTCAGAGGTACCCTCGATACTGTCCTCTCCCCAACCTACTTCAGCTGACTTCAGGGATGTATAAAATGTTATTTGACATCATGAAAAGATCTGTGGCTAATATTCCTTTTTTACTACTTGGGAGGATAAAAGTTCACATCAGGGATAAAGGGACCAGGCACAAAAGTGTTTTTAGAGGACTAAACCTAGGGTTATAAGAAGGCATTTGAACTCTTTATTTTCTTAACTATTCACAAAACAAGAGGCTGGTAACATGCCCATACTTCTAAGACAAGGACTGTCATGACTGCAGCCTGTGATGAGAACTTACTCTTTTGCTCTCTAGCATCCATCCATCCATTGTCAGATGACAATATCCAGGTTTATTACATGGAAACCACATGCCTTTTATTCTAAACCCCTTGAAGGAGTAACCACTTTGGTTAAACCCTATCTTCAACTCCAGGGTATGTTCCCACTGGCTCAGCTTACAGGTGGTTGGCTTGGGAATAGAAAGAATCAGTCAGAACCTGTAAGACCAAGGGATTTACTTTCTGAGGCTTCAAAGAAAATGCCCTTGTTCTTCCAGTGGAGCTCCTCTGCAGAGCATGGTGTGAGAAGAGCAGGAGAGGGATGTGGCAGGACTTGGGGAGAAAGACTCAGTGGATGTAGCCTGAGGATGAGGCTGGTATTGCAGAGGCAGAGCAGAGAGCTGGCGAGGTCCTGCACCTTTAGGAGAGCCATCTCCACTTCTGGACCAGGCCGACCTCAAGGTTTATAAGAAGCCTTTTGTTTGCTTATGCTATTTTGGGTTTTTAAGCACTTACTAAGAAAATAATTCAAACTGATATAAACACCTTAAATATGTTGGAAAGTAGTGGCATATAGAGAATTTAAGATCTCTTTTGGGGAGAGAAAGTCACTGTGATAGGTACAGGTTGAGTGAAAGAATTTTTCCCCTTAGCTTCTGCTATTCATTCTGCAGGAAACAATAAAATACACAGACTATACACTTGTTCCTACTTCTCTTTGTGTCTTTTATGTTTCACTGGGATACTTTAGATGTGCAGAGTGATAACATTCACCATAGGGAATTTGTATCTGGACATACTATGTCTTGTTTCCTTTTTTCCATTTCCCTCCCCTCTCTTTATTGTTCCCATTTCTGAAAAACACCTTTACCACACAGATTTTCTAACTTGAATTTCATAGTCTTGAGTCAAAGAAATTACAAACATATTTTATTTTTAGAGTATTTGCTTAGTTATTCAACCCTATGTGTAGTTTAAAATATGACTTCAAATTCATGATTCATTTTATTGTCATAATAACCAAATGAGGTAAGAAGGGTGAGTCTATCGTGATATTTACTTTAGACTGGGGAAATCTGAGCCTCAGAGAAGTTGAATGAGCTGCCCAAGTTAATGTAAGGAGGTGGGGAAACACATCTCAAAGACAGGTCAGTTGCTTCTCTCTCAGCCCAATCCTCAAAGCCAAAGATCTGAATTACATCCCCAAAACAAATATGTGTGCCCTTAGGTCAATAGACAGTCATTAACTAACAACAGGCTCTACTGGACCAAAACATTAGAGGTCTCAATTCCAGCGGCAGAGCCAGAACTAACTAGGTGATGACCTTGGACAAGTTCCCTTTGTCTTTATGATTTCTGATGCTCCTTCACACTCTAAAAGTTCTATAATTCTAGGCTTTACTGTCCCCACTTTCAAATTAATCTTTTTCTCAGCATAGTAATTGTAATCTTAGCTGACATTATCTCACTAGGTGCCAGGCACTGTGCTGAAGACTGGCTCTCTTTCGTTTTCTCCTTAAAATGACAGCTTTCCTAAGTCAGTTGTATCTCTTTAACAGATAGGGGAAAGCGACTCAGAGGTTAAAGGAGCTGTCCAAGATCAACAGGATTAGTACACATCAAGGAGCGTCCTGACCCCAGGTCAGACTGACCGTAAGGAATTTAATCTGGTCTATACCGTTTTGCTGAAGAAATTAAGCTCCCTGCATTGCTGGTTACCTCTCCCCAAGCAGAAGGGAGAGAAAGAGGGGGAGGAAAACGCTAAAGCAAAGGACACCAAGTTCCTGCAAGGGAAAACCAGAAAGCCACCGGAAGGGCGCCCTGCACCATCCTTCCAAGGGCCCAGGGCGGGGCGCCCTACCTCGCGTCACAAGACAGCGCCCACCCCCGCTCCCAGACCCAGACTGTTACCTTGTTGAGATGCGGATTTCTGGTGACATCGTATCCGCGCTTCTTCAGAGGCACAGGGCGCGCCTGGCTGGGCTTGGAGTGACAGCTCCGGGCGGGCGGGGAGAGTGCCCAGCGCGGGAGGGCGCCGCGGGCCCTGCCGGCCAGGGGAGCCCGCCGCGCGCCTGTGCCCAGCACGGCGCCCATGGTCCTTGTCCAGACCTGACGCCAGGGAGAGACCAAGGTCAGGGCGCCTTCTAACTAGCCCGGACCCGAGCGCTGCTGGGCCCTGGGCCTGCCCGGGGACAGTCTTCCGGGGGAGGACGGGGGCGCCCCCGTGGTCGAAGGTGCCAGTCCTGCCCCTCCTCAATATCCACCTGCTCCTCTTTCTCTGCTTTCCTCGTGCCAGGCCTCGCTGAGCCCTGGGAAAAGCGAAAGCGCGCAGAAAGCAGATCCGGTGCAGGTGACAGCCCGCGCATCCCCGCCCCCATCCCTGGGAAGAAGAGGCAGCTGCTCGCGTGCGTGCGGGGGGTGGAGGGTGCGGAGATGGGAAGGCGAACCTCAGTTCCGCTCGGTGGTTCCCTGGATTCCTGTCTTTTGCAGCTCACCTGTGCTGCTTGGCTGGAGAAGCGGGTGTCTGCGCGGTACCGCGCGGGGCAAGCGCGGAGGCCTGGCGCTTAGGTGCGGATTTCTCTCCCTCCAATGGCTGGGCCGCGAACTTGCGGGGCTGGTGCGCGCTGAAAGGAGCGATCCCCAAAGCGTTCTGTGCAGTTCCGGGCTCCTCACGACTATGTGTCTCCCTAATAACAAGACGAAGCCACAGGCCCCCAGAGACTCCATCCTGACCTGGCACAGTACAGGGGTGTCAGCGCATGGGGGTCCAGTCACCCGCTCCTGTGTCCATCCTTTGGGGAAGAGCCTGGGTGCAGGGTTCCAAGTAAAATGCTCAAGCATCCAATGCCCAGTGTTGCCTTGTGCAGCACCATGTAATGCCCATTAGCTGCATGCAGCTGTATAAATGTAAATAAATAGAATAAGATTAAAATCCAGTTCTTTAATTAAACTACCCACACTTCTTCTAGTGTTCAAAAGCCACTTGTACATACATACAGCCCATTTCCCTCTTCGCCGAATGTGCTGTTGGACATTGCTGCTACAGGCTCGACAGTTACTACAAGGGCTCAAGGGGACTCCATAGCCTGGCGTGGGTTGCTGGGGCCAAACCCGGACCTTGGTGTCCCTGTGGCTTACAATTTAATTTTGTACTTTCTCCACACATAGTCAGGACATTCCTTTTAAAACAAACATTTCACTGTGTGTGGCACAAAATGGAAGCCAACTGGCTATCCCACAGCCTGGCTCCTGCCCTCTTGGCCAACCCACCCCACTGCCTGTCCCCTCCCTGAGCCGCAGCCTCCCCTGCTGCTCCCTGTGTCTCCACCCTCCTCAGATCCCTCCATCTCAGGGCCTGTACCCTTGCAATTGCCTTAATGTGATAACGTTCATACTCCAGGCTTTCAAACAACTGCCTCATTCCTGTCTCTCAGTTCTCCACTAGTAGATCAACTAGAGGCCTTTGCTCCGCTCCATCCAATGTTGAACTCCACCACAGAGTATGCAGTGGGTTTTCCTTCTTAGAATCCAACACAGTCAACAATTATTTTGTTTCCCAGCTGTATGTTGTCTTCCTCTTAGAACATAAGCTGCGTGAGAAGGGACTTTGCCTAGAGACTCGCTTATCCTCACACTTAGCTCAGTGCCTGGTGTATAGTTGCAAGATGAATAATTGTTAAATGAGGGGAAAAGGCAGCCTCTTTCATAATCCTCTGCTGACTGCCAAACAGATGGCGTGGTTCTCTACTCAAGCCCCTTCGAAGCTCACCCCACTGCCATGTTCTAAGCACAGAAAGATGGGGGGTGCACAATGTGCTGTTGGGGCAACTCTTGCCTGAGTTCAGGATTTCCTGATCACCTCGGGAATGGCAAATGGTTGTCTCCTTCAGCTTCTCCTCACTCTGATTAAATTCCTAATTTACAACCTGGATGATCTATATTAAAACTATGATTTCTAAAGCAGAATCAGAATGTTTAATGGATGGGTAGAAACAAGGGTAAAAATACAAACGGGCAAGCCCTGTCTACGGAGTTTCATTCAGTAGGGTTTAAACGCCTGAAATCAGGGTTACTCTTGGTCCTACAATTGCATAAGACTACAGATGATTCTTTTATTTTTAAATCAGTTTGAGTAAGATTGTTTGTATTGGCCCAAGAGTATTAACTAATTCCTTTGAATGCTGTTCCTAGATTTGTACATCTTTCCACCAACCCACAGACATCTTGAGGGCAAAGATGTGTGTGTGTGTGTGTGTGTGTGTGTGTGTGTGTGTGTGTGTGTGTTTCCACCTTTGGTACTGCTACATAGCAAATGCTCAGAAACTGTTTGTTGAACAGGTCTGCCCTTCCTCAATGCAATAACCTTTCCTCATCGTCGGGTCATTCATTAGGGAAACACAGTCATTTCAAACTGAGCTAGAATCCGTGATGTAAATAACAGATTTTGAAAGAAGTAAACATGACATTTTTAGCATCAACTCAGTAAATCTTACACAGTTTGAGTGTGAATCTTTTATGCTTCCTCACCTGTAACCTATACTTCTTTAACCCTGATGTAATTCTGATGATACTGTTTTTCTTTGTATGTGTTTGTTCTTTGGCCATAGTAAAGTGTTAAAGGCATGCTCACTAGGTACAATGGTAAGAGGAGGTGCCTTTTCCTGTTCACAGAGTTGTCCTAGGACCCAGCCTGTTCCTTTCCTGCTGTTTCACTCTTCTCTTTTTGACACAGAAGAACTAAAACAACATTGGCATCCCATCTCCCTTGTGGGAAGAGGAAATAAAGGGCCAACAACTCTCTTTTAGGGAAGTGACTTGAACTGCTGCTCACATTCTACTGAAAACTATGTCTTGTGTTCACATTAAACTACAAGGAGGGCTGGAAACTATTGTTTCTTGCAGAAAAGCATGTGGACACTCTACTAGAGCTGAGAGGGGAAGTCTTACTAAAAGGGAGGAGGGTAGAAAGAGTCTTAGGGACTAGTAACTAGAAGTCTAAATACAATACCCATTTGATATTAAAGTGCTTGGTATGTAGTGCATGTTTAGAAATGGTTAGCTGTTATTATGGGGATGTGTAGTTCCAGAGTACCACAGGACTTCATAGATCAGGTCCAGAACCACGGAAACATAGCAGAACTTCTTCCCACTCTACACCCCTCAGACTTCCTTAGGCAGGAGGCCTTGTGATCTGGCTCTGCATTACATAAAATGAAATTGTCATCATAATTTGTCTTGGTTCCTCTTCTTTCACATCTCAACTACTGACTTCTGCCATTATTGTTGCCGCTTGCTGGGGTGGCAGGGATAAAATCTTTTCCATGCCCTCCACCCCCCATTGGACATTCCATATTTTAAATGTACTTAAACCTTTGCTTTCTGTTGTGGTTACAGAGATTTGATTATCTCTCAGTTGCCCTCCAAGATTATGAATTCCTCAAAGACTAAACCACCATTTGCAATTCTCTGCTTCTCTAGTATCTGAGCCAGTGCCGGGCACTAAGAGCTGAATTAAATAAAAAGGATATAAAGTAAATTCACACATAACTTTCTGACAAGTGGACTTAATTGAAACACAATTTGGCACATTCTACAGTAGATTCAAGTTAGATTTCTAGTTTACTCAGCTATTTTAAAATAAGGCCACTTGTCCTCTGATTTTAATATTAAGAGCTTTTAAAAGGATATGAACTAAAAATTTATTATTCAACTAATTCTGTTGCTTTAAGAATTTATCCATAAGTTTACACAACACTTTATGCTCACAGCTGCCTCAAAAGAACTCTTGAATTTGTATTGCTAGTAACATCTGTAAATATATCAACTGTATTTTTTTAAGATCAAAGGAGATGGGAAGGAATCTCTATCTTCTCCTAATCTGCACACTCACCATTGAATACATACCCCACACTCTGGTCTTTGCTCGCACAGTTTCTTCTTCTTCCAGCACCTGCTAGTCAAACCCCTGTCTTTAACAACTCCAATCAAACCTCACCACCTCCAGCGAGGCCTCCATACCACTCAGCCAGCAGCTGTCCCTCCCTCCTTTGTGCTCCCCAGGGACTGCTACTTTTATCTCTCCTCTTGCACTGTACAGCCAGTATCTCTCGGAAGTGATTTGAGTACTTGTCTGTTTTTTCTAAGGCACTTCAGGTTCAGATGATCCAGACTCCACTAGTGACCAGCTTAGGGGACCTTGAACATTCTTTGTGACTACTTTAAGCCTCTCCACTCTCGTGGATAAAACTGACATTCTAGTATTACTTCCCACATAGGTTTTCGGTGGATTTATTTATTTAAATCACATTGATGCATTTACTGTATGCCAAGCACTGTTCTAAGCACTTTATAGAGATGGTCCTTGACTTAAGATTTTTCAACTTTACCATAGTTCAGTAGAAACTCTACTTCTAATTTTAACTTTTTCCCAGGCTGAGGAAATGCTGTCTCCCCATGCTGGGCAGCAGCAGTAAGCTGTAGTTCCCAGTCAGTCAAGCAATGACAAGAGTCCATAATCCGTACTCTGTAAGGTACTGTGTTGCTAAACTATGAAGTTTTGGAGGTTAGTTATATTAACTGCATTTTCAGCTTGCAATAGTTTTCATTTACAGTCAGCACAAAGTTCCATTATAAGTTGAGGAGCATCTGAACCAACTCACTTAATCTTATAATTTTCCTGTAAAATACTGAGCTGGGTTTAAAATGATTACTTTCACCTCCAGATCTCTCTTCCTATCCTCTGGTTTATGCTTGGAACTTGGCTTCTTCAAACTAGTTCTTTTATGGCAGAAGGTTTCCTGTTGATTTCTGTCAACTGGAAGCTCTAGAGAGAGACTGAAGGCTGGAGAGATTTCTTTCTTTCCATCTGTTTGCTATTGTTTCCTTTCAGTATCCTCCCAGCAACAGCCCCTCACCCAGACTGGCCACTGGTCCCAGACCTCAGCATCCATCCACAGCCTAGAACCAGCCTCACTGGGTCCCCAAGACTTGGAAGCAGTTCTCTCATGCCACATGTCCAGCTTCTGGTGGCCCCAGCTTCTTCCTTTTGTTCCTCCAGCCTGAGAGATGGGGGCTGCTTCCCATAGTTACTACTGGGGGTGTCTCACCCCTTTCTTTTTCATTCAGCCCTCTGGCACCTGTAAAGTAGGCTCTGTATATTAAGCGTCTCTTGTCGAAACATACCTTGTGTGGTTCTGTTTTCTCGACTTAACACGGCCTGATACAGGTTGGTATAAATATCATCCTCATTTTACTAACACAAAGAGTGCCCAGAGAAATGACACATCTGAAATGGCCTGGGGTTTAAATGCAGTTTTCAGGTGCCATGGTGCACCTAGGACGCAAGACTCCCATCTGGGAAGGGCTCTGCCAGGCCTGCTGTGTGACAGGCTGGGACAGACAGTGTTCTCTAATGTCCAGTTGCTTCTTCATCGTCACCCTTCAGCTTTGCGTCCTCCATGATACCTGTCAGAGGGCTGTGTGCAGCAAATGTCTGTGGAAATGAGTTTATTCTACTTGAACGGGAAGAAGCAACAGCATAGAAGAGGCCTGAGTTAGAGAAACACATGATGAAATGAAAAGCCTCTGCTTTTTTTCTCTATAATCACCTTCCTTTGGAGCTGTTTCCAGGGCAACTGAGTCTCTCTCTTCTTACTCCTCTCCCCACCTCTCTCCCATCCCTCCCCTGCTCTATAATACCTTTGGCTTCTTGGCTTCCGTTTTTCTATTTACTAAGTAAGAATAAACAGTTTTCTGACCTTCTGAAAATACCACAAATAGAAATGAAATAGCTTGGGTCAGGCAGCAGAAGAAAACATATTTCTTATTTTTCTGTTACATTGTCATATTTTTTAATATCTAACCACTTATATTTTAAATAACTACAGTTCTAATAGAGCTGGTCTACCAGGCTCAGCTATGTCTGCATACTGTTATCACAAAAACACTTTGCAATCTTTGCCTAATAATGTGTTTAGTCTTCTACTCAAGTAGCTCTTTCACCAAACAGAAGGCCTCTGGACAGAAGGATGAAAATGTGTTGTGCTTCTCCCCAGACCCTCCCCCGCCAATTCTCCTTTAGTCCTTTAACTCAGTTTCAACAGGTCTGGCTTGGCTCCTAGCCTGGCCTACTGGGTAGCCCTTATTTTCATGGTCAGTTTAGGAACAAACAATTTATAATTCATTTCATACACGCCTCCACTTCCAGTTGGCAATAGGATTTCCGAAAAGAAAATAATACCCTTTTTGCAGAGTGAACAAGGAGAGAACTAACAACCAGTACTTTGTGTTTTCTGGGCCCCTGGATTGCCCAGAGGTTGTTTAAAGAAATCAATGTTCTGTTCCTCTGTTCAAGTACTCAGTCATCAAATAGTCATTGCACCAGTTCTCCATTGTGCACTGGGCTCCTCCTTCCTCACACAAAAGTTATACAGAAAGGCAACTGTTGGAAAAGGAAGGACGTGGACACAGAAACTCATGCCAGCAGCTGCTGAACTAAGTCAGCAGCTGATAAGGGGGAATAAATTTGTGCCCTTCACGTTTATTTGGAGGTCAGGGCAGTGGCCCTGCAGGACAAGGGAGGGCTCTTTCTCCATGCTGTGATTTGCCCATCTGGCCCATTCAGCATCCCTGGCCCAGCTGACCCAAGTCACCGGCTGCTCCTCGGGCTCCTTCATGCCCATCGAGCTTGTTAAACTGTAATGAGCATGTCCTCTGGTTTCCTGATTGACTTTGTAACAGTCCCAGCCTACTTCCACATGGAGAAAAAAATTTCCCTGCTGGCGGTCTTGTTACTTAGTAGGACAAAAATCTTAAGCAATCTGAAGTTTACACTTAGGTTTGAGTTATTTTCAACTTTAAGTGTTTTTATGGCATGATTTAAGGCATGTTTTCTTGCTGTACGGTGAGATTAATCCAGGCTGTTTGTGAGCTTGGGCCCTTTCAGCTCTTATCACTTCAATCGGTTTTTGTTTTCCAGTCTCACTAGATTTAGCCGCTTGACCCCTCCTCTCGGCTGGTATCCAGCCTTAAACTCCTTTGCCTGGTTCTCTGAGCCTCCCTCAAAAGAGATGTAATTTGTTCCCTTTGTGGATCCACAGGTCTTGAGCTTCCTTGTGAGTTTATTATTGTAATGGGTGTTATCTGTGCCACAGGCAGCCCACAGGGCAAGCACTCACCAGCTGCAGCGCTGTGAAGCTGAATGTGGGTTCTGACCACAGGGTCAGACTCCTCCCTCCAGGTCAAGCAATTGTTCACTGCAGGCTCCTCGCTATCAGAAATATGCGTGCTTCTAAAAGTAGGTGGATCAAGTTCTCCTTAGTTTTAGCTTAGAGTTTGGCCTCAAATCTAAATGACGAGCTTACAAAGGGTAAAACTGGAGACCGCTCAAGCAGCTCTGAAGTGATATGGACTGGAGAGATAGCTTTTGCTTTTCAGGCATCATAAATACCTGTCGCCCTCATGTATTTCTCTTTTTTGTGTTTTTAATGGGCTTGATGTCTGCTTCGGAGCAGGTTTTGAGACTTGAGCTTCATCAGCCTGTTACTTAACACTTTAATTTACACAGTAAAATAGAGGTCATAAGCCACGGTTGCGGTTTCATGTTGTCATTTCACATTTTTGCCAATATAGATTTCAAGTTCTTTGTAAGAATTCAAAAGCTTTCTCTGTGGAGTCAGATATATCTTGCTTTGGATCACAGTTCTGTGTGATCTTAGGGATTCACTTAATCTTTCTGAGGTTTAGTTTTATCTTAAAATAATTATGATAATAATACTCATTAGTTCATAAGATTTATGTATGAAATGCCTGACACACAGTAAATCTTCCATCTTAAGTACTACCACATCACCGAGTACCTCCTCTGTATTCCCACAGAACAGTTCTGAGCAGGTAATAAGTTCTGAACAAACATTGGTTAGTTGCTTTTGACTGGATTTTTAAAGGCTCAGCATTCAAAGGCTGCCTGTGGAATACTGGTGTGTCTGTAAGGCAAATAATGCCCAGAGGTACAGTCTGAATGTTCAGTGAGTTTTGTTGCATTTAAGTGATCATAAAAACCACACACAATTGTATATTCTCTGTCACTGTCAGGTTCCTTGAAAATGGCGGTCACGAGACTGGCCTGTGGGCTGCACTTATTTCTTGTTGCCCATAAGTTCACTCACACTTCTGGTCTTCAGTCTGCTGGATCTATCCCCTACCTCTCAAATATAGTACCAGGATCTCAGCTCACCTCGCTTTGTGCATATCTAAGAGTTCACTTAGCAGAGGGGGAAGTTTATAATCTGAGCTACACCTGTGGTGCTTCTGCTCCCTGGGGCTATGGTCACCTGTACTATAGAAGCTGCTCAGACCCTGCACAGGGCACCGGCCATGGTAACCGCGGAAGCCTTTTGGTAGCTGTTCTTAGTCAGTGCTGTTTGAAACTCTTCCCTGTCTTGACATTTCTGTAGATTCTCACTTTCTCTTGTTGTTGTTGCCCACTGTGGCAGAGGAAGATAAACAAGATGGTCTAGAACTCTGTCACATGGTTGATTCACCACCTCCTTGGGAATGGAAGCTTCCCAGCAGTGTGGTACGGGCCTCTGCAGATTCACTTTTCACATCTTCCTCCTTCTCAGAGTGCACAAAAGGCTCTGGCCAAAGTGTATTCTAGGACAACTTTATACCATACTCTAGTCCGTGCTCCCTTGAGTCCCTGCTTCTAATTCTAGCCTACCTGGCAAACATTCTTTGTTATTTTCCCAGAGGAGTGGCATTTCTCCACTCTACATTCAAGCCCCAGTTAGTCCAGCAGATCTAACAGACATAAATGTCAGCCAATTTTGACTAGCTTCAAATTTCTCTTTATGAGGCTCTAAGTCCTCATGTAAATCAACAATGTACCCAAGCAACCATGTAAATGTCCCAGAGCACCCTATCTCACTTAAGACTTTAGCTGTCTAGAGCACACAGAGAACTGCTGCCTGTGGAAGGAGCTGTATGATCAATAGATCCAGGCAAGGCACCTTGCTGCATATCTTTAAAAACATTTGCTTTAATATAATGCATGTGACAGATGAGGGGAGGATTAGAGTTTATGACTCAGAAGTATTGAAGTTTAATTGGAAGCTTTCCAGAACTCCTGATAATTACAGAGTTCTAAAGTTGAATAGAATCTTAAATATTATATAATTCTAAAGTTGAAAAGAACCTTAAAAATCATCAGTGATGATGCCAAGAATAGAAACTTCGCTCCCTGGGAAGAGTTTTCTGGATGTCTGAAGACACTCATAATCCCTGTAAAGTGGGAGAAATACTGAGAAAATCAGGAGACCCTCTATCTGGGGAAAGAAACCATTACTTTTGATTAAAACAGGACCACGACACTTAGCAGCCTTAATTTTCTCCTATCAAGAAGCTTCATGTTATAAATAGACATTTTCTCTTTATCATAGAGAGCACATTGATGGCAACTGATAGACTCTGAGTTAGAGATTTTAAAAAATCTTAATCATAAGTTCCAGAAGATCTACCTAAGCCAGGATGATGAAGATTCTGAAAAGAGAGAGAAGAAATTGATAACAGAGCTATCAATTAGAAAAATATGTTTGTGTGTAAAAATGTTGCTTACTGTTCTGTGCAGTATATGACAGGATATCAAATGGGGTTTTTCTTGTTAGCCAGGGTTTCAGCTAAAAGCCCCAACTAAGACCAGTAGGTGATATCCACACATAAAGAGGCAAGGAGACACTGGACTGCCTTCCAGTGCTCTCTGGAGTGGCCAAAGGGATCCTCCATCCCTCACTCCCACCATCCTGTTATCAGAAACTAAATCCATGGCAGGAGAATTGGTAGACAAAGAAAAATGTCTCCAAGACAACCACACATGGAGTGAGAGATTCTGTCAAAGAGCAGACTAGTGTCTCTACCTCTGGTTAGATGCTTAGTAACCTACCCAAGTTGGGTTGACCTCATTGGTGGACCACCATGACACAGCTCATGAGATGGCCTGAGCAGTAAACCTGGGAGGTGGAAAATTCTGAAGGCAGAGAGTGACTGGCATAGTTGGTGATGGTGGGAGAGGAAATTGAAACTTGGAAAGCAGGGTGACTCCTGCTCTTCACAATGGCCAGGCTGAGTGATGATTCTTGAAGGCCAAGGGATAGCATGGAAATTGGTTGAGAAATTTAAAAGTATGGTACTCATGAAGTCCAAGGTATATCACTCTAAGTGGGAGCTGAGTGGAAGGTCACAAAAAATCAACCAGGGAGATTTTCATCTATGTCAGGACCGCAAAAAGGCTTCCTCAAACACCTGCTCTTGCTTGTGATGACACAGCCAGGTTCAAAAAATTTGTCATACAAGGGTCATTAGCAGTTGTGAGATTATAGACTATAATCTAAATAAAGAGACTTTTGTCCTTTGGCTCCTTATACTAATTTCTGAGGGATACCTTAGCAAGTTACTATAAATGTGGGCACTTAAAATTCACAGTTCTGTGTGGCATTTTTATATAATGGAATATTACCCAGCTATAAAGAAAGACAAACTTGAGGCTTTTATAGGAAATGGTCACAATTAGAGACCATACTCATAAGTGAAATAAATCAGATGTGCATGTGCAAGCAATGTATTGTGTCACTAGTGTAAGAAACGGAAAGTGAGAATATAAATTAGGAGGTATGAAAGAAAACTGCTCAAAAGTAAAAAGCAAGTGGGATGAGGGGAAGGAGAAAAGGAAGACAGGGATAACTATGTATGTATGTCCAGGATGGCTAACTATTTGCACTATTGACTTATGTTGCTTTATTGTAAGGAACAGTTAATGAGTAGTTGTTTGATCAATCTTGTAAGTCTATATGTGTCTTACTGAGCATACACTTTGAAGTTATCAATATGTAATACAACAACCATTGTTAGTTCCCTGTCACCTTGTCTGTAGTTCAGTTTTGACTGTACTGTTCTTGTGCTACTTTGTGGCTGTTTGTTAATGTTTTCATTCTTTTACTTTCAAACTAAAAAAAAAAAAAATTCACAGTTCTGGAGGCTAGAAGTCCAACATCAAGGTGACAACAGGGCTTCTCTCCCTCCAAAAGCTCTGGGTGATCCTTGGTTTTCTGGCTGTGTCTCTCCAGTTAGTCTCCAAGGTGATATTACCTCTTCAGCTCTATGTGTCTCTTTTCTGTGTGTTTCTTGCAATGGCATTGGATTTGGAGACCACTTGGATAATCTAAAATAATCTCAACTAAAGTTCACTATTTGTTACATCTGCAAAGACTTTTTAACAAAACAAGTTCACAATCACAAACTCAGGCCTCAGAGCATTTTGGGAGGATTATAATTCAATTTACTACATTCCTTGTCATCCTTTGCTCCTCTAATCAAACAGGGACCAGAATTATTGGGCAAGCAAAAAACAAAATCTTTACCCATTTCATTCTCCTACCTAGGAATTCTCCATTCTATGTAAAGTAGGCCCAAGTTTGAGAGAGGAAATTTTGAAATAAACACAAGATTGGAACTTTAAATTATATGTCACTGAAAAGTGCCTCAAAGCAACTTTGAAGTTTTGAAATCTGCCTGTGATTTTCTCAACGGTCAGGAAGGGGAGACCTAACGAAGCATAACTTAAGATAGTGATTGGATGTGATATGATGGCGTTTCCTGCGGTATTCCAGAGTTCAGCATACTCAGTAAACTAGTTACATTAATATTATCATTTTATGCTTTTCTAATATAAGAGCTCTGATTAGTTCTTTTTAATAGGAAAAGCACAATTTAGAGAGAAGCATGACAATATGTGCATCATATTAGGAAGGAATTATGGGAAATATCTGTGGAAATTTTGAACTACAACATTGTATTAAATGCCAATCACTGAAGTGGAAAGAAAGAGAACAAGAAGTCCTTGTAGTAGCGGGTTTTCTCACTCACCTTCCTGACCACCAACTCTAGAGAGGAGCTGATAATAAAACTATACTGGGACTGTTACCTACCTCAATCCATCAAAATTATAGTAACGCAGTCTTACATCACTTCAGATTTGTACGAGCTCTGTCATGCTGCTGGGTTCTTGGAGTTGTTAATGGAAAGCTGAAAGTCAGAGAAGCCACTAAAGAGGCAGCTCTGTGTACATGAACAACTGATTCCTTTCTTTGAGGATAAAGAACTATTTGAAACTGCATACCTCTCTGTTCTTTCTTGCCTTTTAATTGGGATATTATTCATCTCAATTCAGAGTTTTAGCTCATTGCAATGTGCATAGCATTGGCTTTTTTGTACTAAAATTACTATGCATTTCTTTTATTATTGACTCTGTTATCCACTTGCTCATGACTCTGCATGGTGCGAACATTTGGTAAACTGGCCTTCTGGGGCTGTGCTGGGAACTCTGGTGACAGGGCACACTCCAAGGCAGAGCTATGTAGTGAGCTAGTGTAGAACTTGATCTAATGTCTAAGAAGTTAAAATACCAACACCTAGTGAACCTCATTTAGTAATTTTTTTATTTTAAAGAGAATAAAAATAAGAAAAAATATTAAAAAGTATACAGAATTTCAAAACAAGATGATAGGAAATCAACAATTGTTGTTATATTGCATATTATTATCTTCAAAGTAGTTGTTCAGATTACCAGATATAAACATGTCAAAACTGGTTTAAAAAAGAATTAACTGTTCCTTTCAATAAACCAAAAGAAATTACTAGTACAATTATCTTATCTAATATATAATTATATATATATATATATATGTATAATATATACAATTTTCCCTTCCTTCTTGCTTTTCTCCTTTCCCTAGCAGTTTCTTTCCTTTCTACAATATCTATTGTATCCTTCAGATTTCATTTACTCTTTCAGGTTCTTATACTAGGGAGACAATACAGCATTTACACATATGAGTCTCATTTATTTCACTTATGAGTAGGGTTTCTAGTTGCATCCATTTACCTATGAAAGCCTTGAGTTTATCTTTCTTTACAGCTAAGTAGTACTCCATTGTATAAAAACATCCCATATTTTTTTATCCATTCCTTAGTTGATGGGCATTTGGGTTGTTTCCAAGATTTAGTTATAACAACTTGTGCTGCCATAAACATGGGTGCACATATATTGCTGTGGTGTGTTCATTTAATAATTTTTATGACATTGAGTTTTTAATTTTTTCTAGAGTAAGATAAAATATCAAAGTTGTTTTAATCTACATTTCTCAAATACCTAGAGATTTTAAACATTATTTTCATGTATTATAGGTGACTTTTACATTTTTCTAAGACGTTTTTGTTCATTTAAGTTGCCTATCTGAGTCATTCATTTTGGTCTAATTATTCTTCACATTCTTTATACGTTCTGGATATTGATCCTCTGAGGCATAGCTGGCAAACATTCTGTAGGCTGTCTCTTCATTTGGTTGTTTCCTTTGCACCGCACAAGTTTTTCAATTTAATATGACTCCATTTGCTGACTCTTAGTGCTATTTTCTGTCCAACTGGGAAATCGTAGACAATATTCTTCCAGGGAGTGACAGAGTTACTTGGTTTTTAGGGTACCACAGAAGCTCAGAAGGAAGTCCTAAAGCCAGACACTACCACTGGGTATATTTGCCCATGCTTATCTCTCAAAATGGAATTATAGTTTCTGTATATCTTTGAGCAACTATAAATAGTACCTTGGATACAGGGTGCCTAAAAGCTAACAAATATGTGTATATAAAATATATATGATATAAACAATTTATATATTGATTATTTTTATTGTTGTTGGCATACCTTTTGTTAGCAAAGTGATAGTTTCTTTAGAAATAGAAGAATAAGAAATATATTTTATTTTTATTTTTTTACTTTTTATTTTTTTATTTAAAAAAATAAAAGTACAAGAACATATTAACAAACAGACACCAATTAGCATAAAAAATAGTACAATCACAACTGATCTATAGACAAGGTGACATGGTCTCAACAGTGGTTATTGCTTTATCCATTGATATCTTCGAAGTGTAAATCTATGAGCCCATATACAGACATGCAAAATTGGTCAGACAATTAATCCTCTCAACAACAGAAAAACACAAAAACCAAGAATCCAAAGACAGAAAACAAAACAGGCAAACAACAACAACAACAACAACAAAACCACCGATAGTTGCTGCTTTGCATATTGATATCTTCGAAGTGTGTGTTCAGGATAACACAGACAGACATACAATATTGATCAAATAACCCGTCATCAATTATTCCTTAGCATTAAGTGATATAATACAATAGTAGAACCATGTTAGCCCTCCTGCATATATGTATATTCAAATATACATACGTACATTTTTGTCTCTTTCTTTTCTCCTTTCCCTCATCCCATCTGTTCTTTGTTTTTGAACAGATTTCCTTCATGTCTCTTACTTTATATTCCCACGCTCGGGTTCTTACACCAGTGATACAATACGTTGCCTGCACATGTATCGCTGATAAGAAATATATTTTAATAATAAATATTCATGCATAATAAGAAATACAATATACCTCTTGTTTTTGCGCTAAAAATTCAGTTATCAATATATCGATTTAGATGGATCAAGAAAGGACATATTGAAAAGTGAATTTCACAGGGTTTGTTTTTTAAAATGGGAACATCAGGAATGCCTTGAGGATGGCCGTGCCCCTTGGAACTGAGGCTTGCTGCTCCAGGGCTCCTTGCAGCTCCTTGCTGTTCCTTAAGGAGCTTCTCACTGCTGCAGCACTCTTTGCTTGCATATGTTCTAAGTCATAGATGTTCTCCAAGGCCTCGTTCATTTATTACCTTATCTTCTGAGCTTTGCTCAGTACATTTTTTTTCTATGAATTTTTATACCACTTAAGGTCCCGAACTGTTTCTCAAACAGGTACATTCCCAAATCTTGACAGCAGCCCCCAAAGACCTTTTTCTATGGATTCCATGCTTTGAAAATGTCTTATCCAAAAAGTAACAAAAAGTTTTATTCATTTGACTAGTGAGTTTTTAGGCAGTTTTTGAGTAACTGTCGGTACTATCATTTTTATTTAGTATTATGGATTGAATAATCATGTGAGTCACAGTCATTGTGGGAGCATTAATTATAATAATGAAGGAAACATTAAGCCAGCTGTTGTGATATCCTGGTGCCCAAGACTGTGCCTGTTCTGTCTGTGCATGTTCAGCTGAAGTACTAAGCCTGTTACATGGACATCTGTACAACTACATCATCCACCATTGTATCCTAGAAATTTGAATGGTATAATTGATGAGCAATCACAGCTGCTGACCAGCACAAGCTATGTACCATTAACAGAGTTCTTAGTTTGGTCTAAAGATACTTGACCTTTTGTTTTAATTAATGTAATAAGCTTTCAGCTTCTGCAAAGCTGAAATAGACTTTGATACTAAAGCTTTTCTTTTAAGTCTCCTGTGGTCTAGAGAGGTCAAGGTAGAACATGAAACTTCCACTCTGTCTTCCAGATTCTTATTATTCACCAAACCTCAGCTCACTCAACACTGGTTAACTTCAAAAGCTCTGGTTCCAGAAAACATTGCTCAGAGATGATTACTCAGAGTAATAGCTGTTAAAGAAAAAACTTTGCTATCAACTTTAGTGTGCTCACTTTTCAAACATCACTTGTCTGACTTTGCATGAAACATTTCTTACTGGACGCAACCAGTAAAGGAGTTAGAAGAGTAATACGGATACAAAACCTCGGGTTAATGGTTTAGAAGAAAGTCAGAAATACAAGAAAGTCTTAATTTTCACCCTTTATAAAAAGACCTGCCCTGCTCCAAGTTTGTTTATGTCTAGAGTACAATCACTTTGGCCCCTAGCTGGGTCCCTGGCGTATCTATCTGGTGCTTGTCCTTCTTGGGGGTCATGAACTCTAATTTTTGGATTCCAAGTGGCGTGACCCTTGAAAGAGGCCATCCAGTTGTCTCCACTCCTTGTCAGCTGCTTTCTGTTTGTGACTGATGAGGACATGGTGAATGCACCAAGGGCTCTCTTCTCTGCACTTTCTTTCCGCCCGTAAGGTTCTTGGCCCCTTGGGTCCTGAATGCTTTGGTGTCTTAGTCACTACATACTCCTGTAATACAAATGTTGTGGACCAAATGGTTTAAATAACAAATGTATATTTCTCACAGTTCTGGAGGCTGGAAGTCTGTGGTCATAGTGCCAACATGATTTGGTTTTGGGTAAGGGCTCTCTTCCTCACAAATATTACCTTCTTGTATCTTCATGTGGTGCAGAGAGATCCAAGCTCTCTCCTGTCTCTTCTTATAAGGACATTAATCCCATCAGGAAGGCTCTATCCTAATTACTTTGCAAAGGCCTCATCTCCAATACCATCCCACTGGGAAGGCTTGCCCCCAGCGCTCCGCACCCCTGAGCCCCAGGAGCTCCCAGCCCCTGGCCCCCAGCGGGGTGAGCCACTGGTGTTCTGAGCCCCGGCCCCTGGCAGAGCACGCCCCCGGCACTCCGCACCCCTGGCCCCCAGTGGGGCGAGCCACCAGCGCTCTGCGTACCCAGCCTCCGGCATGGTGAACCACTGGCACTCCCTGCCCCCGGCCTGTGCCCCTGGCTCCCGATGAAGTGTGCCCCTGGTGCGCCACGCCCCCAAGCCACCAGCACTCCCTGCCTCCAGCTCCCACCGGTGCTCCATGTCCCCCCAGGCCCCAGCGGGGTGAGCCACTGTCACTTCGTGTCCCCAGCCCCCGGCAGGTGAGCCACTGGCACTCTGTGCCCCTGGCCCCCAGCGGGGGGTGCCCGGTGCGGGATGGCTATGAAGACTTGTTGGAGCCTATAGATGCGGACATGCCATCAGGGCCTGGCGGTTCATCGTGTAACCCTACCTGCTCAACCAGGCACCCAATGGCAATGAGGGCTTGCCAAAGGGTGCTTCTCCACCGCCTGCCATAGCAATTTGTGTACACTCATGTATCATACAGCATAATTTGAAGCAGCCAAGTCTCTTCCCAAAGTGAGGGCAGGAAGGAGTAAATAAGCCAGAAAAGCACAGTTATTACCAGTGGGAAGACCACTGATAGAGTGATAGAATAACGGAGACGAAGTGGAGGAAAATGATTAGCTGAAGGAGCCATCATCTATGTAACTGAGTAACAAAGAGGAAGATAACAGTCTGTAATATAGCATCCAGTCTTAACTCTCTACTATCTTCTCTGTAATTTGGTATTTCCTTTATTGTTTTGTGTTAACAAATGCAAAGATAACACTATGTAAGACGACATCCAGTGGTGATTCCCTACCATCTCCACTGTAAATCAGTATTTCCTTTATTGTTTTTGTTTTAACAAATGTGAAGATAGCATTATGTTATACAGCATCCAATACCAATTCCCTATTATCTTCTCTATAATTTGGTATTTTCTGTATTGTTTTTATGTTATTCTGGTTTCTTTTGTCTTAAAAATTAAAAAAGAAAACAAATACCATCCCACTGGGGATTAGACTTCGATCATTTGCATTAGCCCATAGTGCTTGATAACCCTCAACTCTAGATTTTGAATAGGATCTCCATAAAACTGTTGAGGCTCTGCTCACTTGCTCCTTCCTGTTTGTTTCCCATGCCTCACTGCTTCTGACCGAGTGAAAGCCTCACAGAAAACACAGTGTAGAGCATTGCTCACCTGAGTGTGTCTCCCTTTCCTGGGGGACTTTACCTCTGGGCCTAATCCTGACTCACAGCTCTCACCTGTCTTCAAACAAGTATGTATTTCTTTTGACACTTGTGTATCTCTTTCAGTTGTTTCTCAGCAAGACATCTGTTTTGATGCCCTGTTGTAGGGAGAATAGCTCACATACTCACATATAAGATGTAAAATGTTTTTAAAATAGGACTTCTTCACCATTCCTATGGGGTTTTGATGTCCTTCAGCATTCCTCAGCAAGCAGCAGCATGTTTGCCCCCGTGCTGTGATCAGTGTGGCAGTCATACAAGCTGATGGCAGACCCGAGGACCTGGGCAACGACAGGAAAGGATTCAGCAGCTGATAGCAACTAGGGACCTGTTTCCCTGCACCTGCCCTCCCACTGCATTTCAGTACTTTCTGCACCTCACACCCTCCCCTGGGGAAAAAGCACAAGAATAGAGGAAGACGGAAAGCCTGAATTGACAGCATTTATTCTGAATTGACTGGAATTCCATTTTAATCTTCAGACCACATGGGGACTTGTCATAGGACTTAGGTTTAGCACAGAAAAGTATAAAGGTAATTACATATGTTTTGCAAATCTGAGTTTCTGGTCATGGTCATTCTTGCTACTGTAATAATATCACAACTACTCTCTATATTGCTTAACAATTTACCATATAAAATTTCCCTAGACAATAATATAGCTTTACCCTTTTCCATTAAACCTTACCTGGTATTCCTTTTAAAAAGTTAGATGTAATTTATTCTTCTGTTCTATCATTGATAGGTGTTTAGGAGGTTTTTAATTATTTTCTATTGTAACCTACATTATCATGTTCACATGCTTTTACTAATGAACGACAAAATCTTAGTAAGGAAAGTATAAAACATATTCATATAATACTAATTTCTCTTAGCTCATTGGAAAGAAAGGTTTGTGCTAATACTGTTTGGACAATTAAATGCCTGTCTTGGGAAAAACTATATTCACATTTGAAGCTTAAAAAGTTGCACTCATAGAAATATAAAGCAGAACAGTGGTTACCAGAGAAGAGGATGGGGTGGGGAAAGGGGAGGCAGTGGTCAATGTTATGGCTTATTTCTAGATGCCCCCCCAAACCTTATGTACTCACAGGTAGGACTTTTTGGAGGTGACTCAATTATGGGTGTGTGATATTGATTATAAAAGGCAAAGAAGGTCACAACATATTGGTTAAGGGAACAACTCAACAGGAAGCAATAACAATTAAAAACACATATGCACCAAATAATAATGCACCCAACTCCACAAAGAACAATACTGGCTGTAAAAGATTAGATAAACATCAATACAATTATAGTGGGGGACCTCAACACCCTACTGTTATAAGTAGACAGATAAACTAGACAAGAAAAGAAATATCTGGATTGAGGCAAAATGTCAAACAAATGGGCTTGACAGATATCTAAAGAGTGTTCCACCCAACAGCAAGAGAGTACACATTCCTCTCAGCATCACATGGGACTTTCTTCAAACTAGACTACTTGCTTGAATATGCTTAAGTAAATGCAAAAGAATCTAAATTTATACTATGCATATTATCAGGCCATAATGCAGTGGAATATGAATCAATGGCAAAAGAAACCACATAAATTATGCAAACTCATGGAAATTCAACAATACTTGAATTCAGCAATGCTTGAATAATTGCTTAGTCACAGAAGAAACCAAGGAAGAAATAAGACAGTTCCTAGAATTAAACAATAATGCCAGTACAACATACTAGTACTTATGGGACACAATCAAAGAAGTCCTTAAAAGGAAAGGCTGTAGTTGCAAATGTCCACATCAGAAAAACAGATTCAGCCCAAATAAATAACCTAGTGATGCACGTCAAGTTCCTAGAGAAAAAAAAAACAATCCAAATCCAAACCTAGTATCAGGAAAGAAATTATTATAAAGACAGAGCAGAAATCAATGACATGAGAGCTACAAAACAATAAAAAAGAATCAATGAACCAAAAAGGTAGATTTTCAGAAAACAAACAGATAAACTCTTAGCCTATCTTACCAAAACAGGGCAAGCCTGAAATCCATGAAATTAGAAGTGAGAAGGGTGAAATCACAATGGACCTTGCTGAAATCGAGATTATTAGCAGCTACTCACAATCTTGTACTCCCATAAATTGGAGAATTCAGAAAAAAAAAATAGATACTTCGATATGTATAATTTACCAAAACTGAACCAAGAAGATACTGAAACCCTAAATAATCCAGTAAAAGTCACTGAAATTGAAGCAGTAATAAAAATGCTGTCAACTAAGAGAAGTCCAAGTCCTGATGGATTCACTGCTGAATTTTGCAAGAACTTCTGGGAAGATCTAACCCCAATTCTTCTCAAACTCTTTAATGAAATTGAAAGAGGAGTAGTTCCAAAGCTGTTCTTGAACTCTAACATTACCCTGATTACAAAAAACTGACAAGAATCCAACTGAAAGGAGAGCTAGGCCAATCTTTTTAACAAACATAGATACAAAAATCCTCAACAAGGTACAGTGGTACCTTGGTTCACAAATGCTTTTGCTTGCAAATGATTCAGTTTGCAAACAAAAGCATTTGGCAAAATTTTGGTTTTGTTTGCAAACTCTACATCAGGGGACAAACACAACCAGAGCTATCTTTCCAAGGGATGCAAGGATTATCCAACATACCCAAAGAAATAAATGTAATTAATCACATAAAAAAACCAAAAAGTCACACGATCATCTCCATGGAAGCAGAAAAGGCCTTTGACAAAGTCCTACATCTATTTATGATTTTTTAAAATTCTGAAATGTTGTAGAAGGACCTTATGCTGCATCAATCAGATAAAAGCATTCATGACAAACTTGCTCAAGGGTGTATCACATGGGAGAAAAAATGAAAGCTTCCCATCTAAAATCAGGAGCATGATAAGGATGTCCACTATCACCACTCCTGTTCAATATATTCATCAAAACTTTGGCCAGAACAAGCAGACAAGGGAAAGAAAAAAATAAATAAATAAAAGGGATACACTGGGGAAGGAAGAAGTCAAATTATTTATAATTTGCAGATGACATGATCAACCACCTAAAAGACACAAAAATTCCACCAAAAGACTCCTCCAAATCAGCAGTGTAGCAGGATGCAAAATCACACAAAAATCAAAATATTCCTGTACTCCAATAATGAGCTTACTGAGAAAAAGTTTAGGAAACCAGTATCATTCATATCAGCATCAAGAAAAATTTAACACTCAGGAATTAACCTAACCAAGGATGTGAAATACCTATACAACAACAACTAAAGTACTGTGAAAAAGGAGAACAAAGAGGATATCAGAAATAGAAATATAGCCCCTGTTCTTGGGTAAGCAGAAAAATATAGTCAAAATGTCCATACTTCTAAAATTGATATAAATAGACAATGTAATCCTACTCAAAATACTAACAGCATTACTCACAGAACTAGAGAAAACATGAATATACAGAACAAGAAGAGACCCAGAATACCAAAAGCAACACTGGGCAGCAAAATTGAAAGAAAGGATCCTAATCTCAGATTTGAAGCTCTATTACAAAGCTACAGAGTTAAAAACAGCCTCATCCTAGCACAAAAACAGACATGAGGATCAGTGAAACAGAATAGAGGAAGCAGAAACAACACCAGGCACATTCTACTGTCTAATCTTTGACAGAGGGACCAAAAATATGCTAGCGCGAAGGTAGGCTCTGTAACAGATGGCACTGGGAAAACCATTTGTCCACATATAAAACATCAATCTAGACCCATCTCTTTCACCATACATAAAACCAAAATCAAAATGGATCAAAGATCAAAATGTTAAACAAAAACTAGTCTGATGGAAGATAAAATAGATTAAAAACTTGAAAACATATACATAAGCAAGGACTCTCTGAACAAAACCTCAATGGCACAAGAAATAGTATCAAGAGTCAACAAACAGGATCATATCAAATTAAGTTTTGGCACAGTAAAGGAAACAACCACCAGGATGAAGAGACAATTCACAGAAAGAAAACAGATATGCCACTCACTCCTTGGAGAAAGGACTAACATCTAGAATATATAAAGAACTCAAAAAAAAATATACCTTCCCCAAATAAAAGACCCAATCAAAAAATGTGCACCAAATGAATAGACATTTCTCAGAAGAAGTGCAAATCACCAATAAATACATGAAAAAACTTTACATGTTTGGCCATTAGAAAAATGCAAATTAAAATAGTGACATTCCATTTTACCCAAAGAAGAACAACTATAACCAAGAAATCAAACTAAGAAATTAAATCACAAGACACTGGGCACAGGGTTTTATTACATTTTCCAGGTACCCTTAAACTTAGTGTGGCCATGTAACCAGATTCTAGCCAGTGGAGTGGGATCAGAAATGATCTTAGCTACTTCCAGGCCCGGCCCCTCTTTTGTCCTCTGAACTCTTTCCTCCAAGCCAAGCATCTTGGAAGCCACATATTGAAAAAGAGTGAACTCTTAGAGGGAGGAAGCCTGGGTTCCTTAATTACTACTTGGAGTTGAACCAACAACTAAGTAGGAGGATCCATTTGAATGAGCAAGAAGCACACGGCAATTTTGTTAAGCCATTAACATTCTAGTTTATGTGCTTCTGCAGTTAGTATGGCCTCAACAGGGATTATCCTTTTGGTTTATGACTAATTAGTGCACATCCCATGGCAGGAGAACTTTATTAATGAGTAAATCTTAGAAAAAAGAGAAAGTTTTCAGGACTAACAAGTCATGTTTAGAATTACTCCTTCTAAGCCTTGACTATAGGCCAGGTCCGCCACAGAATCGTATAACTTTGGTTAATTAACATCTTGCGCATTTGGAATTACGAAAGAGGTTAGTGTTTCAGTTCTTAATTGATGAATTACATTTCCAGCTATTAGCATCAGTGAAAAAAATATTCTTCAGTTTCTGGCAGACACTGTCACTATAGAAGAAAAACTGCCCATACAAGCACCCTTACTAGTTGCTTATACAAGGATGAGTTTTCTGCAAAGGCTGATTCAGAGTTCAAGCCATAAATAGTTAAGCAAAGATCAGTAAATGGGATCAGTGCCCAAGAAATCTCTAGATATAGTACAGCAATTCTGTGGTTAATTCATTTAACCAATATAGACAAATGCTCTAGATAATTTAGGCCATAAAATAGAGTATTGTTGTTGCTATTAGTGTTATTGTATTGTTGTCAATTTATATTTTAAATATTGAAGATCACTGAGCTTAAATGGATTAAACTGTCAATCTACAGGAAACATTCCTTTTCTTTTCTGCCTGTTCAAGGTGTCATTAATTTAGAGTCAGAATAACCTGACTGGTTGCCTGTATAAGGGAGGAAAAAGTGACGCCATTCATCACTGTCACTCATAAGGGTCCTGGCTGACACCCCTATTACAAAAGATTAACAAGACTAAAGCATAACAAATTTATTTAGTCTAAGTTATATGTAACAAAGGAGGCCTCAGAAATAAAGACACAAAGACCCAAGGGAAATATTCATTTTTATGTTTAGATTCAATGAAGAATGGGCAGCCAGCTAGAAACGTGATTTGACAAAAAAGATATTACTTAACGGTAACAGGCTCAGAAAGGACACCCAGCAAGACTGTCAGGATTTTCTTGGCCTCACTGTGTGATCTTCCTTTCTCTCTGACAGAAGGAAAGATTCCTTCTGAACTGAAGGTGTTATTTATCAGGCTAGGCAGGCAAGAGAATTTCTTTATGGTCAGCTCTTACACAGAAAGGAGGAGTCAATTTTAGCATAATATTTCTAGGTTTTATGGTTGCCTCTGAGGGGAGAAATGTATTAGTTTCACCTTGGGGAAGAAGAATTCTAGCAGCAGAAAGAACAGCATGAAAAAGAGAGACGCTTTGCTTCTGATGTTTTTCAACGTCCCTTAGTTCAAATTACTATCCTGCTAACATGTCATACTTGGGGGTACCATTTTCTGAGCCCCAATACCTGCCTGCATGACACCAGTTTGCTGAAGAAGGCACAGTTCTGTGCTTCACTGCATCTTGATATCTTTGATCTGAGTAGGAAATTCCAACAAAATTGGGGGGAAACTAAGTCTCATACATTGGAATACATCATCTCAGATGGCAATGAAGGGCTGAGCCTGAGGCAGACCTAGAATGAGAGTCTAGTTGACCTGTGAAGAGAGGGGGCACAGGTTTGAGGTGGAAACATGGAAGCACAGTTCAGTTGCTATTGTTCCAGTGGAACTGGTTAGATCTGACTATTTTCAACTGAGGCTAAAGAAAGAAAATCCAAGAAAGTCTGCAGGCAGACTTCGGGGACCCAGTCACTTTGTCACCGGGGCATGGATGCAGCAAAGTAGACAGGAAGCCAGTCTCTGAAGCACAGCCCTCTCTTACCAGGACCCTGCACACCTCTATCCCAGCTTTTGTCTGAAGTTGTTATGACTGTTGCTGTTTCCTTCCTGAGATTTTGAGCTCTGTGAGGGAGTCATCGACCACAGCTTTCATCAAAGGCAAATTTAAAATATGTGAATTGGTGGTGCAAAACAACTTACTAGAAGAAAAAAGGTAGTCTTTTAAACAAATAGTGCTAGAACAATTGGACATCCCTAAGTTAAAAGAAAGAACTCAACCTAAACCTTAAGTCAAATAGTAAAAATTGTTTCAAAAATTAATCATGGATTTAAATGTAAAATACAAAACTTTTGGAAAAAATCAGGAAAGCAGTTTTGGGACCTAAGGGTAAGGAAAAAGTTATTACACATAATATCAGAAACAGAGTTCATTTTTTAAAAACCCGATAGATTAGACTTCACTAAAATTAAAAAAAAAAAAAAACTTCATTCTGGAAAAGACCCTCTTAATGGAAGATAAAAAGACAAGCTAGGAATGAAAGAAAATATTTGCAAATCGTCTGACAAAAGCCTTATATTTTGATATATTTAAAACTCTAGGACTTCCAGGAAGATGGCGACTGGGTAGGCAGCAGAGAGGGAACATCTCGGAGGATTGCCACCCAGACAATGGAATATAGCAATATAAGAAGGACAGAAAGGAGAGAGGTGTGTACGCTGAAGCCAAGAAAGATCTGAAACGGGAACTGAAGCCCTCAGAAAGACCAAGCAAGACCTCTTCTGGAGGAAAGGATCGGAGGGCCGCCATAGTGCAATCGGAGGGGGAGGAGGCAGAGAAGGAGGAAGCCACCGCTCCAAACACACTCCCAGCCCACTCCCTCATTCTGGCACTCGCAGCTTCAGCTTCGGAGACCCACGCTGATGGAAGCCTCCTGACTCCGCCAGGGGAGAGCGGAGTTCCAAGAGCTGGTCCAGGTCGGGAGAGCAGAGGGTGCAGCCAGGAAAAGAGGCAATGGTGGTTGGGAGCTGTTGTCGAACCCAGTGGGAGGATGAGAAGTTATAACAGCCACCGAAACAGAATCCTCACCCTGCAGCAACCTTCCTAATCAGCACCTGGAGACAAGGTGGTGTCAAAGCAACCAGTACACAGCCCGCCACACCCAGCTCTATGCCTGCCCCGAGGCTGTGGCCTCCTGCCTCTCCACTGTGTGAGCAACTACCAGCAGAGAGCAGCAGAGAGCATCGGCAGCAGCGACCCCAGAGCCACAGCAACACCCAGGAATCCAGCCAAGGAACAAACGGGAACTGCAGCACAACAGCAAGAGAGAGCTGCAGATGGAGGTGGATCACATGGCCCCATGCCCTTCTCACTCCAACATCAAGCGGGAAGCATGAACTGAGTTACCAGGCTTCGGCTCCCACCCTGAACTCCCTCTCTGAGCACCTTGAGCCTCGGCGGCCTGTGCAATCACCACCTGTTCCTGACAGCAATGGGATGAGTCTACAGGCTTCAGGACTCACCCCAAACTACTAATACGAGCACCAAGAGGGTCTCCATACTGCTTGCATATATGAACCTTGTATGAACCCATAGCAAAAAATTACACGAAAAGCAGAAGTCCGGGAGTCCAAGAAACAATAACATGCTCTACACAGCAGACCCAAGAAAATCCTCCAGCTCTCTTCTAGAACTAATAACTAAACTGAGTACATACCCTGGACCACCACAGTGAGCACAGGTGGGGGAGATCTCATGCCCTTGTGCCCAGCATCATAAGTTCGCCCAATGCACAGCTGCAAGGGGTGGGGAACAGCAATACTGGAGATTGGGAGGTGGGAGGAAGTGAAGACCTGGAATTAGGGTGCAGACCCGGTTCTCTTACTGGGTGGGGACAACCTCCAAAGAATCATAGGCAGCCTACAGGGAGATGCTAGTGGCCTATAAGGGAACCTGGGGGCCTTGACAGGCAGCTCAGTAGCCTGAGGGGGGAGGAGGCTCCCTCCAGGCTACATGAGAACCCTGAAGACTGGGATGGGGCCTCCAGCAGCCTGGCGATGAGGCAGAGCCAGGCGGTCTACTGGGGATGATCTGTGCACTAGACCCGGCCCCTGGGAGCACGGCAACAGGGCAGAGCTGGGCGGTCCACTAGGGGCAACCCTGTGGACTCAACCCAGCTGCTGGCATCGTGGCGATATAGTGGAGCCGGGAGGTCCACTGGGGGCAACCCCATGGAGTCGACCCGGCCCAGAGCCAGGAAGTCTGCTGAGGGTGACCCTGTGGACTCAACCTGGCCCCCGGTAGTGTGGTGACAGGGCAGAGCCAGGCAGTCCACTGGGGGTGACCCTGTGGACTCGACTCAGCCCCGGGCAGCGTGGCAATAGGGCTGAGCCAGGCAGTCCGCTGGGGGCAAGCACGTGGATTTGACCTGGCCCGGAGCCAGGAAGTCCCCTGGGGGTGCCCTGTGGACTCGACCTGGTCCCCAGCAGTGTGGCAACGGGGCTGACTGGGTGGTCCACTGGGGGGGACCCTGTGGACTCAACCTGGCCTGGAGCTGGGTGGGCTGCTGGGGATGACCCCATGGACTCAACCAGGTCCTGGCAGAGCCTAGCCTGGGCAGATCCTAGAGGTCTGTTTGGGAGACCCTGAGGACTCGACTGGACCTCTGGATGCCATGTATCAGGGCGAAGCCTAGTGGTTCACTGGGTAACCTCACTGACTTGACTGGACCCCTGATGGCCTTGAGGGCTTGTCAGTGGGGGCTTAGTGAGCCTAGATCCCTGCCTATCTACTGTCTTTGAGCATAGGTGCTTTTCCACCTCCTGCTGTAGCAATTTGTATACACCCATATGTTATAGCATAATTTGAAGCAGCTATGTCTCTTCCCAAGGTGAGAGTCTGAGGGACTAAATAAACCCAAAAGTACAGTTATTATCACAGGGAAGATGATGACTGGGTGGTAGAACAACAGAGATGAGGGTGGAGAAAATTGATTAATCAAACAAGCCATCATCTGTATAACTGAGTAACAAACATGAAGATAACATTATGTAATACAGCATCCAGAGCTAATTCCCTACTATGTTGTCTGTAATTTTATATTTCCTTTATTGTTTTTATGTTAACAGATGCGAAGATAACTTTACATAAGACAGCATCCAGTGCTAATTCCCTATCTTCTCTATAATTTGGTATTTCCTTTAATGTTTATGTGTTAACTAATGTGAAGATAACATTATGTAATATAGCATCCAGTGCTAATTCCCTACTATATTCTATATAATTTTGTATTTTCTGTAGTGTTTATGTGTTATCCTGGTTTATATGTCTCCATTCTTTTGTCTTTAAAATAAAAAAAATTATTAAAAAAACTCTAAAATTCAACAGCTTAAAAAATCCAATTGTGAACTGGTTAAAGAAGATATGGATGGTAAAAAGACATTGAAAATCATTGCCTATTAGGAAGATGCATTTAAATTACAATGAGATGTCACTGCTAACCTATAAGAACTTCTAAAATAAAGAATGGTGGCAATGTAAACTGCTGGAAAAGATGCAGAGAAACTGGATCTCTTATGTATTTGACATGAGCATATAAAATGGTGCAACCACTCTGAAAACAATTTGTCAGTTTAGCTTATAAAACCAAAGATACATTTGCCATACAACTGAGAAAATACACTCTTGGGTACTTATCCCAGAGAAATGCAAACATGTGTTAGCAAAATGCTCATAGCAACTTTATTCATAATAGCAAAAAAGTAAAGCATACAAATCAATGCCATTCAACAAGTGAATGGCTGAATGAGCCATGGTGCATCCACAGCATGTCATCCTACTCATCAATAAAAAGGATGTGTCGATATATGCTAACAACTTGTATGAATTTCAAGGGAGACACAGAAGCTAAGGGATGTACACCGAAGGATCATGTAATTTAACCTCTGAGTAAGTGATGCTTAAATTCAGAATGACTTCTTTACATTTCCAACACCTAACAAAGAGCCTGGCTTATCTGCTGAATGAACAAATGTGGTAGAAGTCAAATGAATGAATGTAACTTCAAGACAAGCAGCAGAAGTGACATTTCACTGAGAACAACTACCACAGGCCCTTGACATCTACTTAAGCCAGTTTGATTGAAGTGGTGGGAGTTACATATAAGTAAGAATTGTGGGATTTACATGAAAAATTTAAGACCAAGTACACAGCAAGTGAGGGATGAAGGAAAAGAAGGATTGCCATCATTAACACTGTTTTCTATGTTACCAAATTAGCAGGTTTTGTTGCTATTGTTTCTAACAGCTGTTCCAAATAATCAGACATATTAAATATACATTAGAATGTTTGTTTATATTAAACATATATTAGAATGCTTGCTTATATTAAACATAACGTATATTAGAATGCTTAATTCCTACTCATACATTATTTGGCAATGTGTGTTTATGAATTTTCTTTTTTCCCCCTAGCTAGATTAGAGCCCTTTTGTGGGCAGAAGAAGTTTTTTGTTTTTTAATATTCCTTCCCACAGAGCTTCTTGCTTTGTGTTCTCTTTGTAAAAGCAGGCACACATAGGAAGCTGGACTATTTTTTAGGAGATCATTTTAATTCCTCCTTCTCTCATTCATTTGACAAATGACAAAACTAAGGCCAAGAGCCAGGAAATACCTTTATTGCACACTCACTTGTCCAAGTTATCAGGTGTACATTTGTTCCAAATCAGAGATTCTGATGGTGTTCATAGCAGAGAATATTGGGCCTAGGAGAATCTTCCAGGCCAGGGTCACACAAGCAATTGATGACAGAGACAGAACAGAACCATTTCACAGCTCCCAGTCGGGTACCTCACGGCCAGAGGTAGGCTCCCTCTGTGAGTGATTCTCTGCCACTGTTGACTGAAGGGCAGTGGATCCATTTGCAATGAGTGAAAATTGTCTATAGCCAAATAAATTTCCTACCCCTAGCATGGAGCCCTAAAGTAGTCTTTTAATGGAGCTTTCCCAAAACCACTTGTTGGCTTACTGAATGAAGTTCTTTCTACCAGTGATGGAAACTTTCAGAGGGGTATTTGTAGATTTGTGTAGTTCTCAATTCTTTTTAAAGCCCAGCAGGTTTCAGAAGCTATCATTCCATGGATTACTGGCTGCTAAGAATACAGCCTGGCACATTCTGAAGTCCATGTACATGCATGTCTATGGCCTTATGTTGGGCAGCATGGAAAGCTTCCTTGCTGTGGGAGCAAAAACCAAAGACTCCTTTGACTTAACACTGACAACTGACATGCCTGATTCCACATGCTCCATCATGACATTTTCCCTGGAGGCTTGCTCTCCAGACTTTATTGGTGAAATAAAAGAGATGCTAAGTACTTACAGGACTGAGAAAGTGCTGAACTTTCACTGGTGCAGAATGTTTTTATGCAAATCAGTTTTTCATTTTCCCGGGACAGGAAGATTTTCCTTCCTGGATCAGGCTCTCTCTACCAGGGAACTTGGATGGAAAGATCGGTTCAATTACAGTGTGTGTGTCTGTTATATATTTAATTAACTTGCCATGGATAATCCAAAGGAAACTATGAATTGACTAACGTATCAACAGTTCATTTTAGCAAATTAAATCAGATGTGAACAGTTTAATTGGACAAGTTAATAAAGATACAATCTACATTAAAGTTATGTTTAGCTTTCAAATGTAAAGTTTCTGTTTATATTGGTTTCAGAGACAAATAAACTGCAAATATAATCCTTCTTCCAGCTCCTAATTACCCAAAAAGGCCTCTTTTTTCTGGGTCAGCTTTTAGAGGAGGCTGGGATTTGGAAGAATAATTGAAGTAATGACAAAATGAAAAAAGAAAATAGAGAGACTAAACTGATCTACATAATGTAGAGTTAAGATAGAGAAGAGATGCTACATCCTAGGTAGACTAAATTGAAGGCAATTAGGAGAATTTCAAGGGCAAAGAAGAAAAGTACTTGGGAACAAGTACCATGCACAAGAGGTAGTAAAAGTGCATGAGACAGGAAAAGTGAATGTCGTATAATTTTTATTTTCATTACCTACCTAATGTCTTTAATAGACATCAATACAACTTTAAATTTCACTTGGATGACTTTAAATTCAGGACTAAACTTCCTTCAATGTGAAACTATGCAAAGATGGAGTTAGTAGGCAGTTGAGACTTACATGGTTTACATACTGAATGTTAAAGAGCTGGTATTTTCAGTAGTCACTACCATGCACATATCCATGAACTTTCATGCCCAAACATATATTTAGCCTGGTCAGTTATCTAATAAATGGTTCCCGGTATTCAAGTGGATCAAAAAAGGAGAGAGGTTACATTAGAGCAAGTCCATCCTCTCTACTGGGTGACAATAAAATATTACCTCTACACTAAATCTCAACAAACAAGATCATATTCTCATATCATATCGAGGGTCTAAATAAGATATTGATGATAAAGGGAGATAGAACCTCAGAGAGAGAAAAATATGTATTCCCAATCATGGGTTCTATAGCTCATTATATGCTCTTTTGAGAACAAGGCCTGTGTCACTTTAAAATTACTACAATAAGTCTCTTTGTTTAATACATTTGGTTAGTTATACTTTTGGGAAATGTCATAGTAGTGATCTTAGTCATTGTTTGCATGAAGAGTTTCTTTGAAAGCTATGGACCCCTCCTAGAGACTTACCACTTCTAACTTTATAAAGTCATGGATCTTCTGGGAACTGGCTTCAGAATTTCCCCATCTTTCTAAAACACCAAAAGCATACAAGAGATGCCCCTGTCCTGTCATAAGCCATAAAGTGGCAAAGCACTGTGATTCTTCTTTTATTAAAACAGTGTTACTAAATCCAAGATAGATAAAAAGTTCTTAAATAAATAAAAATACTGCTCAGCCAGCACTACAATGTTCTGTAACAAGTAAAATAAAACACAGTATTTCTGTAGTGTAGCACATTGAGTCAAAGAAAGACTTCTTAGCACTCCTAGGTAGTTGACAAAATCTGTAGCATTTCCCTACCTCACACAAAGGAGTAGACCAAGAATTATGGAAAAAGCAATTGAGCATCTGTGGGTTGCAATTAATTATTTCACTAAAGTTCTTTAAATGTATACATCTTTGTTCCATAGCCTCAGGGAGCTCTTAAGCAAATTAGAGGGCTTTGGATCAAACCACAAATCAAGAGCAGGATTAGATTTTTTCCACTTGAGTTTAAATGTAAAAGTTTTTAATGGAAGAATTTTGTCTTCATAATATTTAAATGTGTAGTCCTTTTAGAATGTACTGCTTGTGTTCAATCATGGAGTCATGACTATAATTATTGTATATCTACTAGTTCTGCCACCAGGAAATGTTCATTATAGGATTTAAGTGGGATTCTCTATACAAAGCTTTTAACACAGGATCTGGTACATGGAAAATGCTTAACAGTCATGTCAGGCCCTCCAAAGGCAGCAGAGGAGATTTTATTGCTGCTTTCCAGATGCGCTTTCTGTTGCAGATGATTTTTGTTGGCCTGGCTACCAATACAGACTCTGACCCATGGCTGGAGCAAAGAACTCACTCAATTCCAGTGCTGATTTATTTGTATGTCTTGGTGTTTGGTTACAGCAGGAGGCGTATCAAATGGTAGTGATGTCCTTTAGCTCCCCATCCCTGGTTGAAAGAAAAGGTCTACATACCACTGTTAAGATCACTTGCTGTCTATTTTTAAAGGATTAATTTCTTGTCTGGTCCCTTCACAGCAGGAGTAGACTTTCAGGGAATCTGCCTGGGGACTGTGTCATCCTTCATATCTGTTGTGCTTCCCCTCATTTTCCTTCTAGAGGGACACAGTGAAAAAGAGTTCATACCTAGGAGTCATTAAAAACCTCCAAGTGTAACAGAGGGTCCCACCTATACACCCCTTTGTTTCTTCTGTAAATTTTTACTTGAGCATAATAGTAGCCTATTGTGCATCTCAGTACCTTTCCCTGAAGGATATAGGAAGCCATCTTGTGTTTATTCACTTGGTAAGATGTGTACATGTGTGCCAGTGTCAAACCAGGAATTACACCCACATTATGCTCAGTGGAATAGTTTTTGGGTATATTTACCTGAGCATCACAGGGGGGTATAATACACCCACACCACTCTAGGATTGTTTTAAAAAGCTTTCTTTTGTTTTTTTAGTAGAAGTAGTCCACTTCATTACAATGGCACATTTACAGATTTTGGGGACGTCAAAAGTAAATCAGTGGATTCCTCATGCATGGCTGATGAAGGTGATCCATTATGGTAAAATATATGCTTCCATAACAGAGAAGTGGTGTGGGTCAATGATGATGATGATGAAGATGGTGATAACAACTTTGATGTTGACCATGTAAGCCAAAGTTCCTGTGATAATGAAATGGAACAAGGATTGATGGATGAAGACACAGAGAATACAGACATATTTGACTAGTTGAAATAGTGCCAAATGGTCATGCAACCAAATGGAACAATCCAAAGTTAGACAGGTCCAAAAATATAGTGAGGGTCTTGCTAGGGGTGAAAACATATTGGGCAGAATGGCAGAACTGCCACTCAGAGTTGGAAATTGTCACAGATGAAATGCTACAAGATGCTGTGAGATATACAAAGGTTGAGATATAAGTAAAATGTTCTGGATGCACCAATAACCATAATCAAAAATTTGTTTATTATGACAACTCACTAGGTGAACCAAAAGCATTCATAAGTCTGCTGTACTTACCAAGGATTTCTCATAGAAGTCTCACAGATTTCTCACAGGAATGTAAGAAGACTTCTGAAAGAGCAATGGTCAAAATATGGCACAAAGATTTATGCCCTTATAGATGCGGAGATTTATTACACTTTCAATTTAGAAATTTGTCCTGAAGCTCAGCTATCAAGGCCTCATTCATATAATAATGAACTAAATGATGTTATGAAAAGACTTGTTCCCATCTCTCAAACTAATTGGAGTGTGATATTCAATAATTGGTTACTAATTTCCAGTTGATGTTGCATTTGTTAACAGAGCACAAGTTGACCAGCACAAGAACTGTACGCAGGAACAAAGTAGAAATTCCAAATGAAATGTTGCAATTTCAAACAGAGTTGTATGGTACAATCTTTGGAGTTCAGAAAGCTTAACATTGACCTCGTATATGGCAAAGAAAAACAAACCGGTACTGCTGATATCAATATTGCACCGTGGTGGAAATACTGATAGGGAAATCTCAATACAGCAGAAGCCTGAGATGGAAACTTTCTAAAACAAGGCCAGAGGTAGAGTAGATGTTGTTGATGAATTATGCAGCAACTATTATGTCCCTCAAAACATGAAACATTGACCAATTGTTATGTTTTACTTGCTCCTAAACATGTGTGACATAAATAGTTTGATAGTTTACAAAGAAATACCAAATGCAAAATACCATGGAGAAATTTTTTAGACTATTAGAACTGGAACTCGTAAGAGATCATTTACTCAGAGGGAAAACTATGCAAAAAATGTATGGGCCACACCAGTGAGCTGACAGATGACCAGGCAGGTGCAGCATCCCAAAGGCCTGCTATGACAATAGGAAAACCAAAAGATGTCAAATTTGCCCTAAAGAAATGACAGGAAAACAAAATATATGTGCTGTCAGTGTAAGCGATACTTGTGTATGGGACATTCAATTTTCATGTGTGAAGACTGCCTTGGGTGTGACAATTGAAGCGAAGATGATTTTTGTTGTAGAGTTTTATTGGTATTTTCATTGTAGTTCACATAGATTTTTATTTCTGATTTTATTTCTTAGGTTTTGTAAGCCAAATACATAGCTGATGTGAAAATGTTTATGTCTGTTCTAAGTGCTCATTACACATTTGATATCTTTTAATTGACAATTTATTTTCTTATTGTTTTGCTATAATTACAGTAAATTTTTTTTGTAGGGTGCTACCCGTGTTTTCATTGTAGTTCATACAAGAATTTATATTGCTTAGGTTTGTAAGCAAGTACACAGCTGATGTGAAAAGGTTGATGTTTATTCCAAATGCACAATACATGTTAAGAATTTAATACTTTATTTTATTGATATTTTATATCCTGTTAGTTACCACGTTTCATAATATAATAATAACCTCCTGACAAAACAACAAGGCCAGTCACATGTCAAGTATGTTCTACAAAAATGCCGGGAAAACAGAAGACAAGTAACATCAGTGTAAGCGATGTGTGTATATAGAATGTGCTGTTGTTATGTGTGAAGACTGCCTTAGGTGTGATAATTGAATATTATTTTTTATAGAATGCTATTGTTATCTTCATTGTAGTTCATACAAAAATTTATTTCTGTTGTTCTTTCTTAGACTTTGTACATCAAAAACCAGTTGATGTTGAAAATTTTGATGCTTTTTAAAATAGACAACCAACCTATAAAGGAAAACCCATCAGAATCACAGCAGATTTCTCAACGGAAACCATGAAAGCAAGAAGAGCTTGGAGCGAGATACTACAGATTCTAAGACAAAACAACTTTCAACCCAGACTGATGTATCCTGCAAAATTATCCCTCAAATTCAATGGAGAAATAAAATATTTCCACGACAAAGAACAACTGAAGAAATTCA